>JARGXW010001395.1:0-22781 GCA_029204085.1 Mycena sp. CBHHK59/15 | reverse complement strand
CAGCACGGCGGGCTCAACTACGGCTTCGTCGAGTACATGGACATGCGTGCTGCCGAGACTGCGCTTCAGACCTTGAATGGCCGCAAAATCTTCGACACCGAGATACGTGTCAATTGGGCGTACCAAGGGCAGCAGAACAAGGAGGACACCACAGGTCATTACCACGTTTTCGTTGGCGATCTCAGCCCCGAAGTCAACGACGAGGTCCTCGCCAAAGCTTTCAGTGCCTTTGGCACCATGTCCGACGCCCGGGTCATGTGGGACATGAATTCAGGCAAATCCCGTGGCTATGGCTTCCTCGCTTTCAGGGACAAGACGGATGCTGAGCAGGCCATCGCAACTATGAATGGTGAATGGCTCGGGTCTCGTGCTATCCGCGTCAACTGGGCGAACCAGAAGACCCAAGGCGCTCCGGCCTCAGGCATGCCGGCTATGTCTTCTCCGCGCCCCAGCGGTGGTGGTGGACCTCCCGTAAATATTGGTAGTGCGCCTGCGCCTATCAACTTCCAAGGAGGCCCTCTTTCGTATGAGTCTGTTGTTCAACAAACCCCTGCGTACAACTCGACTGTCTACGTCGGTAACTTAGTGCCGTACTGCACACAAGCCGACCTCATCCCTCTGTTCCAATCCATCGGCTACTTGTCAGAGATCCGTATGCAAGCTGATCGTGGATTTGCCTTCGTCAAACTCGACACACACGAGCATGCCGCAATGGCCATCGTCCAATTGCAAGGCCAGAATGTGCATGGAAGGCCGATCAAGTGTAGCTGGGGCAAAGACAGGGCAGATGGAGCCACCACGCAGCCTCTGAGCCCCGCTCCTGGTGCGACGCCGTATGGCAACTTGGTGGGCATTATCTGACACAACCATCCATACCTTTCCCTGACGCAGTAATTCCTCAGCCGATGTACGGAATGCCACAGGCAGCATCCTACGGCCAGTACGGCTTCGGTGC
Organism: Mycena sp. CBHHK59/15; assembly: GCA_029204085.1. Lineage (NCBI taxonomy): Eukaryota > Fungi > Basidiomycota > Agaricomycetes > Agaricales > Mycenaceae > Mycena > Mycena sp. CBHHK59/15. Next base: position 21,826 of record JARGXW010001395.1, on the reverse strand, counting down.
TTATCCAGGATTTGCCGGCCAGGCTGGCACTGGGGCCCCAGGCTCCCCCGGTATGCCGCAGCCGGCTAGCGCAGGTGGGGCAGGTCTTGGATTGGCCGCCGGTGCTGGGCAGTCGGGCGCTGATCCGAACGCGCTCGCCGCCGCTGGGCAAGCTGGGCAAGCGCAGTGGGGCGGAGCTGATCCTAATTCGTACTACTCGAACTACTGGGGCGGTACGTTCGACGTTCCTTTATTTCTTTCCAGTGTTCCAATTTTCCCGCAGGTTACTACGGGCAGCAAGCTGGTCAGGGTGGAGCCGACGCCCAGATGCAAGGTGCTCCTTAATTGTACTAATAGATAACGAGAATATTTCTCGTTGAAGGCTTGTTTCTTGTTCGTCAATTTTTCTCCCACTCAGCATGTAGCTCAACTTGTCGTTCATTTTCCAGTCGACGTCTCTCTGTCCACGTTCTTGAGCTATATTCCTTTATCCCTCCAAAACGTACTGATCTTGCACTTGCCCTCCAAACTCTTTTCCTCACCTTGTTCACTATCTTTTTTTCTTTGCCTCTCGTATGTATCTCCAATCAAGGTCTCCTCCCTTACAATCCTATTATGAAAGACTGAACGATGTGTGTCTATTTTACACTGTCATATTATTGAGCCCGAAGACACCGACCTACGGTCGAAGGTATTCTACGTATGTGTGAATATAGCAATGCCAACAATAGATTGGCCAGAGGAAATAGCAGGATATAAAACGAACGCAGGGTATGGAGAAGAGGGAGAAGGAGTGAAACCACGGCTACTCTTCAACCATCAGCCATTCGGTGTCAGATCCACGGCCTTCGCCGCTGGAGATGGCGTCCCATCCCTCCTCTGGGTCAGTTTGTCCCCTCCTCCGCATCCCCGTTTCCCGAAAGCGAGGACTGCGAAGCCGAGTCGGCGCCATTCGGGCCGTCGTCCGCCGAGCCATCGCGCCAGGTTAGAACTGTCTGATGCCGCGAACGCATATTCTCGTAGAAACTCGTTCGCTTCGTTCATCTTGTTGGCTTCAGCCTGCTTTGCGTCCAGCCAACGCTGGAGGAGCTGGCGTTGTCCTTCGTGAGGGTCTGATTCCGCTCTTCGATTTGCCCAGCTCGAGTTGCAGCGTGCTGATTTCGTCATGGAGAATCTATGAAGGAGCGCTGAGAACAAGGACGCTTGAAAGTCGCAAAGCCGTACCTGTACAGTTCGATCCTTCTCCGCCATGAGTTCGCTGTGCTGATCAACCTTACGGCCGAAGGTCGCGATCTCGTCTCTCGTTTTCTCAACTCTCCGAATCTACCCGCGACAACTCTTCTTTTCCCGGAGTGTCTCGTTCATGGATAGTAGCCGCTGAGCATTTTGCCCTTGAGTCTTGTACACGGTCGCCAATTCATCCCTTAAAGATGATATTTGGGACTCTAGTGAGGCCATGTACGCTGCTCGGACGGGATGCTACCAATGACGCGACGATAAGCAATGAGAAGACAAGACCTGTGGGTGGTCTACTCTTCACTGGGGGGGGCGAGGTGGAAGTGCCGGAGCCGGAGGGGCCGCGAACAGAACCCACTGCGCGCAAGAGCGAAGCATTCCGTTCCTTAGAAGTTTTGTCTGCTGCGCCAGCTTGCGGTCTGAAATGGTGGGATGAGCGCATGAGAGACCGTGTTGGAGAGTCGGGCATACACTGCTCGATAATCGGGGGAAGGCCGATTCACGAGCATTCCGTTCTGCGAGCCCAGGCGCAGGAGTTCTTGCCAGGCCGGCTCTGCCATTTCCGGCGTGAGGGACAAGTTGAAGTTGGCGGCGGATTGGAGGAGTGTGGTCTTGTTGTGCTTGTGTCAGGTGCAATTCAAGCCGATCCACCACTGCACCTTACACCTTTTCTAACTTGTCGTCAATATGGGTCGTGTCCTGCTCAAGGTGCGCTCGCCGCCTCCAGACGACCCCTTCGAATGCTCACACCTACCAGGTTATAATTCTCGGCGACAGCGGGTCCGTCAATGTCTTCTACAGCAGTCTCTGATACCATGTCTCCCCGCAGCGTCGGAAAGACGTCACTCTGAACCAATACGTGAACAAGCGCTTCAGCAACCAATACAAGGCCACCATTGGTGCCGACTTGTTGTATGCACTGTAGCGCCCAGCGTGTGCTGACTCCCTTAGCTTGACAAAGGAAGTCATGGTTGACGACCGCCTGTCACCATGCAGGTGTGTACCCTAAGCCTTCGCGCTCTCTCCCATTAAGCCAGGACAGCTATGGGATACCGCTGGGCAAGAGCGCTTCCAGTCACTGGGGTGGCATTTTACCGCGGCGCAGATTGCTGCGTGCTGGTAATATGATGTCAACAGCGCAAGTCTTTCGAAACACTGGACAGCTGGCGGGATGAGTTCCTACCAGGCCAGTCCACACGACCCGGAGAACTTCCCCTTCGTTGTATTGGGAAACAAGATTGATGTGGAGGAGAACAAGCGACAGGTGCGGTGGCTGCGCGGTCCTACTTCTCCCCACGCTGACCTCACATGCGTACTAGGTAACACAGAAGCGGGCAATGACATGGTGCCAATCCAAGGGCAACATCCATACTTTGAGACGTCGGCGAAGGAAGCCATAAACGTCGAACAGGCATTCCAGACGGTGGCCAGAATGCGCTGCAACAGGAGCAGGAAGAATCGCTGTCAGAGCCTATCCCCACCCTCGATGTGAATAACCTTCTTACAGATACTCATTAACAGGTATGTGACTACCCGATCCTATCCAGCTGGGACTCTGAGAGCTCGCCAAAGCTATGGCTGCAACTGCTGAACGGACTGACGTGGAGGTACAAATTTACATGCTGCTATACCTATAGTTTACCTGCGCCGATATGCCATTTGCAATGCCTTGCTTGCATCTCAGCTCGTTTATACCTGAATGATATTATTGTGAATCTCATCATTGGTGGCTGTGCAAACGTGCTTACGAAAGGCAGCCCAAGTCCAAGCAAATCTCTTACTCACGTCTGGCGGCTGTCTTCGTTGCCCTCGCGTTTTTGCTCAGCGTCGCTGGACTTATGATTTTGACCCCGCGACTGCTACCCATCTCAAGCCCTGGCTTGTCAGGACGTTAGAGCCAATGTGACCGCTGTCCCTAATTCATCATACGAAGAAAAACTAATCACACTGTTCAGATGCGATGCTGAGCCTGGAGCCCTCGCAGACTATATCCTCGCGCTTCTGAAACATAATGTTCCCGAAGCCGAAAATGCGCAAGGAGCTCGCATTGCAGTTGGACGAATTTCTTGAAAAGGTCTGTCGCCACCCGTTCCTTGGGCCACCAGCTGACATGCACTCAAGCAGAATGTCCCCCGTTCATCGACACCCTATTCACGGTCCTCCGTACTAAAACCTACCTGCCATACGGAGCGTCCACCATCTACGTCCGCCTTCCTCACCACTCCAACAGACACCGGATCCCGATACCATTGGACGTCCCCTCCGCTTCGACATCCCCTGGGCGAACCCGCAAACGGAGTTTCGATCACGATGAACGAGACGGCCGTCCGCCAACAAAAGGCCCCCATTGAGCAGTGAGGCCAATTTTCTCGCTACGGGAACGGGAGGGGTGGCGGGCCCGACTCTGGATCTACTGGCGGATGGGGTTCACGTGTGGACAGGCCTCCTACCAACGGCTACAGGGATGCTCCGCTGCACACCTCTGGGGGCATGGGCATGAACGGAGGTGGTCAGATGAATGGCCGACGGCCTCAACCATATCTTCCACCCGACCAAAAGCGAGGAATATGCAGGGACTACCATAGTGCGCCTCAGTTACATCTCTGCTTCTTTTATTGCTAACCATCTTCTAGACAACGGATACTGCTCCCGTGGCGCATACTGCAAATTTAGTCATGGAGAGGACGCCGTCGTTCCAAGCCAGCTCTTTCCCATGAACGGTGCAGGAATGCCCGGCGGCGGAATGCCGTTCATGCCCATGTATCCTGGAAATGTCCCGTTCGGAATGAATCCAGGTGCGGGCCCCGCATACGACCCCCACGAGGCGCGAATGGATATGCGGCCACCAACAAACGGTGCTGTTCGCCCGCAGCCGCGTGCTCCTCTTATCCCTCGGGCACAGCAGGAAGGTGGGAGTAGGATGGCTGGTGAGCTACCTGTGATCCAAGACCTGACACCCCTGTCCGCGATTCGCCGGATTCGCCGATGCCCGACACTCAGGGCCAGCTTCCCCCACGCCTTCCTATGCAGTCACCGCACGCCCCAATGAACCCATTACCGTCGGAAGGCTACAATGGTTACGGCTCTGGGAGAAATGGGATGCCCATGAACGGCGCCTCACCAATGCTTGGATCACATATAGATGTTGAGATGTCGGGTCCCATGGATATGGGAGGACACATGAACGGACACTCCGGCAGCTTCCGTGGTCGTGGTGGTAGCCGCGGAAAGGGCGTCTTCAACGGTGAAGTTCACAAATTCAACCCAGAACGCAGGAATGACAAGACGTTGGTGGTGGAAAAAATTCCAGAAGACAAATTGAGTCTGGAGCACGTCAACGCCTGGTTCAAACGCTTCGGGACAGTCACTAACGTCGCTATCGATAGCTCCAGTGCGAAAGCGCTGGTCAGCTTCTCAAACCATGACGAGGCGCACGCTGCATGGAAGTCGGAGGATGCGGTCTTTAACAATCGCTTCGTGAAGTTGTTTTGGCATCGGCCGATGGAGGGCCATGGCCAAGCAGGCACACGAATGCTTGCTGCATCCGCGCCAGTTGTTGCGAATATTGTTAAGGTCGAGACACCCTCCACAGCTAGTCCTGCACCCCCTGCTACACCCGGGGTCTCCATTACATCACGGCCCACGCCTACGCCTACCCGCAAGGTCCCTGCCTCCGCAACATCGATCGCGCTAGCCGCAAAGCAGCAGTTGCTTGAGAAACAGATAACGGAGCAGAAAGCATTGATGGCCTCGCTCTCCACCGCGTCTCCGGAAGAGAAAAAGGAGATCATGGGACGACTTCGGAAATTGGGAGAAGAAATGACAGTTGCACCCGTCGCAGCGGCGCCTGTGATCAAGTCTGAGGATCCCGAGAAAAAGGAGCGGGAGCGGTTGGATAAAGAGCTTGAACTGCACAGTGCCACAAAGGTGGAGGAGGAAGAGAGCACGGAGGACCTGAAGGCAAAGCTAGAGCGGTTGAAGGCCGAGGTAAGTCCCGTCCCCCCTCCAATTTGGGTGTTGTGACTAATTTACTTCCAGGCAGCAAGTCTTGGCTTATCTGACACCGGTGTTGAGACCTCATATGGCGGATCATACCGTCCGTATCGAGGTCGTGGGCGAGGCGCAAGGAGCTATTACCGCGGAACTGGCCCTGCGCGTGGAGGCCCTCCAAGAGCAAGCATGAAGCTTGACAATCGTCCAAAGAAACTCCTGGTTAAAGGTGTGAAGGAGGATAGTACTCAGGCTGTACGAGATTGGTATGAGGTTGGTGGTTTGTCTGGTACACTCTTATCACAGATTTCTGATCACAACATGCAGACGACGGGCCAAGTGGAATCATTAACCACAGTCGAAAATGGAGACATCGTTGTTACATTCCGAACTCGAAGTGCAGCTGAACAGGTTGGCGGCGCTTCTTTCCCAGGATCTTCCCTGCAATAACATAAATTTCTAGGGTCTGACCAAAGGCCATAACATATCTTTGGTTGGCCCCGTACAAGTGACTTGGTATACTGAATCAGCCGTGCCGAAGACGGTGGCCCAACCCGAGTCCGAGTCAACAGCGATGGATGCCGACAAAGCTGACGAGACACGCCCTGAGTCTATGGAAGCAGCTCCTCATTCACCTGTTCACCTTGCGCAAGACGAAGAGGTGGCCAGTGGATGGGGTGATGGGGATGAAGATGGAATGGGGATGCTATGATGCATCTTGCTGTAGCCTGTTATCGTGTCTTATTTTTTTTTTGGCTCTGACCAAGTGTTGTTGTCCGCTCGTACCTCCTTTGCTCTTGTACAGACTATCACATACTCCTACTGAAGAGTTATAATGGAATATGTCGGGTTCGCTCTTTTGCGTTCCCGACACCAAGACCACCAAAAGAATTCGAAAAGATCTAGACTATTAAAATCAATCGGGATTCGCAACTTGAACTCAGCCGTTGCTACACTATCGCTGATTCGCGGCTGTTTCCGGGCAGCTGGTAGATAGATAAATAAAATAGATTTTCGGTGTGAAACCCTGTCCCAGTTTTGGGATGAGCTGAACTAGCGTGCAGTCAGGGTTTTCGTGAGCGGGCAAAGTCCACCACACGGAACAGAAAAACAACGAAAATATGAAAAGAAAAAAATAGGGAGGGTGGGTCGGGAAAAAGGCTTTGCGTCCTTACGGACTAGGCGTTAACGCGTTACATAATGGTTGAAGAGCGCTGCAAGATGACAGCGAGACTATGGAATACAATGTGTTCATGTTTGGCTGGCCCACGAATTTGGTTGCTCAAAGCACTCGTTCCTCGCGCAGCGATCACGCTCATTTCTTAACGGGACCGCGCCGGAAATACTACCTACCTACGCGCGCGTCTATCCCTGTTTCCATTCTCGGCCTATATCCTTCCGAATCGTTCTCAGGTCTGCCGCTGCAACACCAGGCAATACCGCGTCGTTATGGGACTGCGGCGCCCATCTAGTAATCTACCCGGGTCGTTCCAAGATGTACAGTTGTCTCCAGGGCACGCCCATATATACGTCCCCAGGGGTCCCTACGTTCTCAACAACGGTTGGCAGCCAAGGAAACCTACATCTCAATCTTCTCCCTTATTCAGTACAACTAGAGTCCGGAGTCAACTATAGTACGGGACAATCAGCATCAAACCAGTAATACCCGGATCCCGCTCCCTTTCGGGTTCCTCGCATAGCGACCCCGACTGCTGTGCGCTGATCCGAGCCCACAGTTTGAGATCGCAGCCCTGGTTTCTTGGTGAAACTAAGTATCTATGAAAGGCCTATAAATATACAGCGTATGGATTGGGCAGCCTCAAGTTCTCCGAACTTCCCCACTTTCCTTTGTGCTGGTCACTACACAAGCAGGTCTTGTCCCCAAGTTTCTTGCTGTCATACATAGCTCCTCCTCTTGTTCACCTTGCTCGATCCCAATGCTCGTTGTCTCAGTTCTCGCGGTCTCTGTCTCTCTTTCCGTCGGTGTGTTGGCAAAATCCGCGATACCCAGGTCTTTCCGTTCTCGGTCTCCCGTTTTGCGCCAAGCTGGAAACAAGACTTGGACCCAGGTCGACAAGTACCAAGGGCAAAGCTTTTATGAGTGCGCACCATCGCCATTCAATTTACTTGTCGTATCTTAATGCGCCCGTTTCTGTTTAGTCAATGGGATTTTTTCACTGGCGACGACCCGACCCACGGCTTGGTTAATTACTTGAGCCAGGCAGACGCGCTCGGCAAAAACCTCACCAACATCGACGGGAGTGTACTGACCTTAGCTGTTGACGACTTTACGCGGCTGTCCTCGGGCCAGCATCGTGATTCGTAAGTGGTTAAACTGCCGTAGAGGCTCAACTCTGATGAATTGTCCAGCGTGCGGATCAGTTCCAAGAAGACCTACAACAGCGGCTTGTTCATCGCCGACTTTGCAGCGATGCCCCAGTCATGCGGCGCCTGGCCAGCATGGTTTGTCGAGCCCAACCACCCGTATAGTTTCATCAAGCTTAATTTCCGACAGGTGGACGGTCGGCCCCAACTGGCCAAACGCCGGAGAAATCGACGTCCTCGAGGGCGTCCACGCGGTCGGGACGAACAAGATGACACTTCACACCAACGGGGGGTGCACGATGGACCCCGCCCAGCAGACCGGCACCCTCGTGCAGGCGAACTGCTCAGCGGGCCCGACGCGGGGGCGACAACACCGGCTGCGGCGTGACGGACCCGGACCCGACGTCGTACGGGCAGGGCTTCAACCAAGCGTCCGGCGGCGTGTTCGCACACGAGTGGCTCCCCGCGACGGGCGTGCGCATCTGGCACTTCCAGCGCGCGAACATCCCGCCGGACATCACGAGCGGGACGCCGAACCCGGACTCGTGGCCGACGCCCGTGGCGGTGTTCCATGCGGGGCCCAACTGCGACTTTTCGCAGCATTTTTCGGAGCACGTTTTGACCATCGATACGACGTAAGTGTGCTTTGCTGCGCGGCGGTCTGAGCGTTGGCTGACTTTTTTTTTTTTTTGCGTCAGGATCTGTGGTGACTGGGCTGGCAGTCAAGGCAGCTTCAGCGGCGCGGGGTGCCCCGGGACATGTGCTGACATCGTCGCAGATCCGACCAACTTTGCTTGTGAGTCGCGCGCCCGCCTTTCGTGTGATTATCTTCTCTGATTCTCCGTTCCATAGTGGCGAAGTGGAAGGTGAACTCTATTACCGTGTATAATTAGGTTTATAGTCACGGATATAGTCATGTACCAGGATGGCTCGAACTTGAATGAAATAGGTAAAAGAAATAAGTGACCATCGTGAGTGGAGGTACAGAGGGCAGCAAAAGGACGAAGAAAATCAAGGTTCAACTCTGAAATCACGAGTGTCATCTAGCCGCACCGTCAGCCACCAAAGGTATAGAATTTTTCCTCCCCGCAGGGCATTCTTGCTCCCAACTCTCATCATCTCCTCCGTTTCAAACGACTCGGAGTCTTGCCTCTCGCTGCTGCTCTCCGTGATGTACGGCCGATGCGGGGAGCGCCATGTCGATGCTGCCGGACAGGCTCGCGCACTTACCGTGGCCACCAGAACAACGGAGCGCACAAGAGGCGGACAACGGAATTGTTTCACTGCGATCTCGGGCTCCCTGGCCAATTTAGAGTTCAGCACTCCAGATCGACGAGTGCCAGTCAGCCACACCGTCAGCCGCCGAGGCTAATAGGGTTCCCCGCCCTCTACGTTTCTGCAGAGCACTCTTTCTCTGGACTCCAATCATCTCTCCCCCTTCTCCGAGTCTTGAATTTTTGCTGCTGTATTGCATGCATCGTACGCACCAATATGCATGCCCAGACAGACACCTTACCGCCCAGGAGAGCGAGTTGGAGCACGAGCACCGGCAAGGGCCTTGGTGAGTCTCTCGGACTAAGTACCGTTAAAGTCCTGATCACGTGAGTACTATTATACGCTTTGACCGGTACGCAACCTACATTAATCGAAACGCAACCAATTACAACCTACTCCCCCAAGAGTTCCGGGAACAGCGTCCCAATGACACAGTCGAGCAGCAGCACGATGAGGTGCACGTTGCACTCGCGGCTCGTGAGCGGGTCGAGCGCGGCCGCGAGCGTCGCGCTTGGGTCCGCGCCAAGGAGCAGCGGGAGGATGTGTGTCTCTACTACGCGGGAGCGTCAGTCGGGTGGGCGGATGCGGGGAAGACAGGGAGAGTGTGGAGGGGACACGCACCCCAGGGCGACTTGCCGCGGAAGGCGAGGAGGCGTGCGCGCATGTGCGCCTGCTCCTCGGGCGTCGGATCGGGCGGCGGCGGCGCGGGATACCCGTTCGGGAAGAGCGTGCGCTTCGCGTTGCGCACGGTCGTGAGCAGGAGCTTCGGCGAAAGCGCCTGGCTTAGGAGGTACGGCAGGAGGCTGCGCCCCGGTCAGTGTCTGTGCAGATACGCGGGAGGAGGGAGGGAACTCACCGGTCGAGGAAAGGCGAGAAGGAGACGAGGAGGAGGCCGAGGGTGTGTGTGATGGACGCGGAGGCCATGCGCGCGGGCGTCGTGAAGAGCTCGGCGAGGAGGGCGAGCGGGGGGAGCGCGTAGTCGTGCGGCGCGTCGGACGTGGAACGCGGGCGGCGGGGTATCGTGCGGCGCGGCCCAGGAGGAAAGGGACGAGCTCGCGGAGATGGAGGGCGAGCCGGGGGAGGTGGGGATGGGGATGGACGCGGGGGAGCGCGGCCGCGCGGGAAAGGGCGAGGAGACGCGGCGGGAGGGCTGCGGGCGGGGCGGCGTCTTGTTGACGCGCTTGATGGTGCCGACGGCCTGCTTGTATGCATTGATCAAGGCGAGGCACGCGCCGGAAAGCGTCTGGATAGCGGAGAGGAAGATGACGATGAGAATGTGGAAGGAAAACGTTGGGGCTGGAGGAGTGGGCGGTCCGGACTGGGAAGAGGTCAGTATAAAAGTCAAAGCAAGTCGGCTGCGACGCGCGTTGGTTACGACGACCTCTTCCTGGCCGAGGAGATCAAGGATGGCCTTTTGGATGAACCAGGGCTGGGTGATCTTGGGAATGACGTCCTTGAGGAGGATCTTGAGGACAATCTCGCGAATGACGAAGCGCTCGGGCTTGGGGTCGTAGTCCTCGGGCGGGAGACAGGACTTGAGGATGTGGTCGACGACATGGCGCATGTACTCTGGGTCGATGGTGCCGTCGGGGGATACAGCCATGTGGGGCTGGCGATTGTGGAAGAGGACGTGGAGGGAGAGGGCACCGCCGGACGCATAGGAGGTGGCGAGCTTGGCTGAGGCATCGCGGTGATCGCGGTAGTGCTGGGTGAGGATGGCGGGGACGTCGCGGAAGACGAGAGGCGCGATGTCTGTGTCGAGTACACGGGCCTCGAACTGGCGGAGGACGTGGGTGAGGATGCGGGTGATGTCGGGGAGAAAGTCCTTGTCGTAGCGGGAGATCTTTGTCCACCAGGGGTTGACGAATGCGCGGAGGGCGAGGGCAACAAAGTCGTAGAGTTCTGCGGTGAGCTCGGGGGGCGTTGCGGGGTGGGTGAGGAGCGGGGGCAGGTCGTTGTTGGGAGGGCGGGGAACAGCAGGCGCTTGGCCAGCGACGCCTTTGCGAACGCGCTCTTTGTGGATGTGATGGACGGGGCCATGGCAGCCCGGAGTGCACGTGATTAGACATTGTCTCTCATAGCTAACGTCGCACTCGACGCTGCACTCGACGGTCATTACATGCGGCACTCGGCCCGCTCGACGGGGCTTACGCCGCACACTACACTCATTATCGCCATCGCCGCCGCCGCACTAGGCGCCATCCTCCTCGCCGCCGTTCTTTACTACTGCCTCTGTCGTCCATCACCCATCCCCGTGCCCCTGCCCCCCAAGCAGCAGCTCGCCCGCCACAGGGAGCAGCACACCCACCAGTCTGCCCCAGACAGCCGCCCCGCCACCTGGTTCGACTCGTCATTCCTATCTGCCCCTCCTCAATCTTTCGCCGCCAGCAACTCCTCGTTGCTGCCAGACAGCCGCACAGGCAGCCCCTTCTACCGTCCGAGTCTCAACCCGAGCGACTCCCCCTCGGACGACATCGTCGACCTTGCCAACAGCTCCCCTATGCTCCCTGCCCTTCCCCTCCCCAACTTGTCCTTCCGTGACACCCCCAGCAGCTCCTCCCTCGCTACTGCTGCCTCCGCCTCCATCGAGACATACACCCCCACCCCCATCTCCACGAGCGACTCGTCCTTCTCTCACAACTCCCGCCACACCCAGTCCCGCTCCGCCTCGGCATCCTCTCGCCCCCACCGCCGGCCCCGCCCCCTGTCTGTCGGCTCGACCGCCAGCTCCGCCCTCTCACGCTCCAGCCGAAACACAATACGAGGCATGCCCCACGGGCCTCACAGCCAGATCCAGATCGTCCTCCCCGCCCCGCTCGCCTTCACCGACCGCATGTCCCTGCACGAATCTCCGTCCCGCCTCAGCGTCGTCGACCAGTGGGCCCCGCCCACCGTCCGCACAGAGGGCCCCCGAGTGCAGAGTCAAAGGCGGTCCTTGAGCAGCTGTGCGTGCCCTTGGCCCTTTGTGTAGTTTGCCCTGACATTTGACTTAGCCGAGCCACGCGCACATCCCCAATAAACGCGCCCCGCCCCCGCGTCAGTGCTTCCTTCTCCCCGTCCTCCAGCTACCCGCCACACCATAGCCCGTTGCCCCCGCCGGTGCCCCGAGCAGTGGCTACCGCCCCTGGGCGACCCACTGATGGGCATCCCAGAAGACAGCGGGCGCGGGCGTTCGCGCGACATTTGCAGTTAGTGCTGTGCCCAGCGAGCGCCCGCCACGACCCGCCGACCGCCCGCCGCCGCCCGAAGGAGCCTCCGCGGGCCAGCGCAAGCTGCAGAAACGCCCTCGGAGCGCGTCCCAGGGGCGGCGATTGTAGAGCGTATATATCTTTATTTGATAATTGGAATTATGTACATGCGTGACATGTGTGATCTTGTGCATCCGCGTCCCTACGCCTGACTCGGCCGACGTCTTGTTATTGTCAATGGCCTCCATGCTGCTGCACGCCCTGCGCCGTCAGCGGCGCCTGCCTCTGCCGTGCGTGCCGCGCCGCCTCGTTGCGACAGGCAACGCGACTCCCGACTTGATGACGGGCGAGCTCATGCCGTCGACGCCCGACATCCAGCCCGCGCGCGTCGAGATCACCCACAACACCCGCCCCGCAACGCCGCCCCGTCAAAGACGCTCGTCTTTGGACACACCTTTGTCTGCCGCCCGCGCCTTTCCGAGGGTGCACATATCTGATACAACTTGTAGACCGATCACATGCTCACCATCCCGTGGAACGCGGTGTCGGGCTGGGGCACGCCGCACATCAAGCCCTGTACATGCCGCGTCTCATCGAATAGCGCTTTCCCAAACTGATTTGTCTGCGCAGACGGGCCGCTCCAGATGGAGCCGAGCGCGACGGTGCTGCACTACGCGCAGACGCTCTTCGAGGGTATGAAGGCGTACCGCGACGAGCATGGCAAGGTCACGCTCTTCCGCCCAGACATGAACATGAAGCGCATGAACAGCAGCGCGCGCCGCATCGCGCTCCCCGTGCGTCCCCTCGCCCCACTGCGCCAGCCGCCACTCGCTGACAACCAATGAATGCGCCAGACCTTCGACGGCGAGGCGCTGCTCACTCTCATCAAAAGCTCATCCGCATCGACAAGCACTGGATCCCGAAGGAGCCGGGCCACAGCCTGTACGTCCGCCCGACCCTCAGTGAGCCTCCAGCCCCTTGTAAAGTAAACGGCGCGACTGACAACGGCCCAGTCGGGACACAGAAAGCGATCGGTGTCGGCCCGCCGAACGAGGCGCTGCTGTTCGTCATCCTCAGCCCCGTCGGCCCGTACTATGCCTCGGGCTTCAAACCCGTCGCGCTCTTCGGCACGACCGAGTTCGTGCGCGCCGCGCCTGGGGTACGGGCGCGTACAAGCTCGGCGTCAACTACGCACCGGGCGTACTTCCGCAAAAGTCCGCCGCCACACTGGGGTACTCGCAGAACCTGTGGCTGCACGGGCCAGATCATGAACTCACCGAAGTGCGTACTGTGTTCAATTATCTCACAGAACAGCGTTTGAACGCGACGTAGGTCGGCACGATGAACATGTTTGTGGTGTTCACCCGGGAAGACGGCGGTGTGTGCATGCGTCGCCACGCGGGACCTCACTGACTTGATTGGCAATGTGCAGCCACTGAGCTCGTCACGCCGCCGCTCGACGGCATGATCCTGCCCGGCGTTACGCCGCGACTCGGTCCTGACCCTCGCGCGTGAGCACATCGCGGGGGTAAAACGGCTCCCCAACCTCGCCGAAACCTCGTCGTGTCCGAGCGGTCCGTCACGATGAAGGAAGTGAAGGCGGCCGCCGCCGCGGGACGCCTCGTCGAGATGTTTGGCGCAGGTGCGCGTTACACTCGTGCAGTCGCTCAGCTCACTAACGCGCTAGATTATTTTCCAAGGCACGGCGGCGGTGATCAGCCCAGTGGACCGGATCGGGTACATGGGCGAGGACGTGCACATCCCCACGGGCGAGGACGGCATGGGCCCCGTCTCGAGGCCGATCTGGACCGAGCTGGTGGGCGGCAGTGGGGCACGATCCCCAGCGAGTGGAGCGTCCCTGTAACGGAGTAGACTGTTGCGGAATAAAATATAGAATACAGTGGGTCCGTTTTCAGCTGAAGAACGCCTTGGTGAGCGCGCTGGTTATAACCTCGTGCTCTTCCCATACGTCTATCTCTGAGTGGGACGTTAGTGCGAGCGGAGTAGCTGAGATGGGTGGCTGACCGGTGACGATCTTGAGTGCAGCAGACCTTGAGGATTCTTGGAATTCTCCGGCAATGATTAGTTCGTCCAGAACCTGGCACACGACGTCTATCCCCAAGACGCGAAAAATACACGGACACTCACGGCGTAGGCCTTCTGGAAGTTGAAGATGCTTTGCAGAACGGTCAGCAGAATAAAATGGGGTTAAGAGGTAATTGTACAGATCCAATTCAGTCACCTGCCCCGACGACTGAATGGCGAGTGGCACACAACGAACGACGCGCTCACATTCCCGAAATACCGGTCTAGAACCTCCACGTAGCGGTGTATGACCTCTAGCGTCATCAGCTCGTTGTCTGCCTCCTCAATCCCGCACACGAAGAACAGCGACGCGTAGCGCTTGTATATCACGCGTGTGTCTTCGTACAGCCGCAATCAAGACGCATGCGGCGCGGGGCGGGGTGGGCACGGACCTTTGTATCTAGATCGGAGAGTGCGCGGTTCAGGAGCGATTCAGGATAATTGGAGTGGCGTGAGGCTGACTCGAGGACGTTGCACATGCGCGGGCGGCGGGCGAGGACGAGCTGGGTGAGGTCCTGGATGATGCGCGCCTTGGGCTTCGCAGGCATCGTGGTGAACCACTTGGCGAGGCGCAGCTTGCCCTGCCGCGAGAAGAGGAGCATGTACTTGATCATCGTGTCAGGAGGGGACAATGCAGCATCTCATCATGTGACATGATCCAGCTTGACCACCATGGCCCCCACCGCATCGCTCGACGCGTTGCCGAACGAGATACTCTATGAGATACTCAAGTACCTCACCAAGAAGACTGACGCGGCCATACCAAGGTGCTTTCACGCTCACAACGACGCGACGGCACATCTCACTTTTTCAAGACGCTATCAGATCTGCAACACCTTCGCGTGCCTCAACAGACGCCTGCGGCAATTCGCCTTGCCCCACGTCTTCAACGAAATACGCGTTCCAAATTACAAGCGGCTCCCAACATGATAGACCAATTCAAAGAGCATTTGTCTCTGATCAGGTTGCTCCAACTCGTCCTGCTGCGCATTCCCTGTATTAACCACCTTCGGTAGATCAATACGCGTCGGACATGGTCCTCTACGCAAGTCCGAGGCAGGCTTGAGTGAGGAGTGTCTCTGGCCGCTGTCCCTGCTCCCTGAAGCCGAGCGAATCGCACAGCTCTGCAATTTGACCAATTTCGACTGCCTTGGCTTCTGTTTCGACCCGGATGTATTAGAGGTGACCTTTGGGACCGTGAACACACGGCTCCAGTCCTTCAGGCTGGGCTGGGATGACGGGAGTGCCTTCCCGTTCGAGGCGTTCCCTTCGTTGGAAAGCTTGCACATCTATGTGATTCCTCACAGCTTCAATGGGAGCGAGCGTCAACTTTGTGCCTCCCAGTCGCCCTCCCTCACGGCATTATCCGTCATTGATGCTGACGCGGCTTGGTTTGAACAGAACATCTGTGGACGAGTCACGTTCCCGAACCTTCGCGTCCTCAATATCCTACCCTCCGGGTTTTCTTACGATGCTATACTAATATTCATCTCCGAACACCCGACATTGACCGCAGTCAATATTCCCAGGATCTATATTCCCTTCCCCGAATTTGTTACACTCGTAAAGGGTGAAAGACACAGTACACGCTCCGATGATAGTGGAATACGTACTCGCGCGCCGCCCGACGACCCTGCCTTCCACGAGTGGTCGGAAGTAGAGCTAGCCAGCTTTGCCTTCGTCTGCGAAAGCGAGAAACGCCCGCAGTCTCCCTCGCGTATAGTGACAGAACTCAGTATCGAATCGTCTTATGAAGGCGGCCCCTTGCTTTTATCAACTCTAGGCGCACTCGGTTCACGGCCACTGTTCACCGAGTGCACTCGTCTTTCGTTCGTTGACCACGGCTTAGATGATCCCTCTTGGGAAGAAGTGGCACTGATTATGGTGGGCGGCTACTTTCTACCTCTTCTCGCGAGCTCACTAAATATCCAAGACTGAGCTCATTAACGGCCTCGCGCAATGGAAGCATCTCCGCTACTTCTATCTGGGCTGCCCATTCCCCAAGGTATGGGATTTCGTTCTTCCTCTGTCGGACTTTTTGGTGGACGATGTCCTGCCCATGCGTGACGGGCGGCCCGTCGACTTCAAAGGCTACTGCGAAATGGCGCGCTTCAGCCCCGAGGAGGTGGAGGAGTTCCGACAGGATGTCATCGACTGGGGCTTCGAGTGTCGCGATGACACGTGCGTCATGCCGCTGTGGGAGGCGAGGCGCCAGCTCGAGATGGAGTGGTGGGTGCGGCTTCTGGCGGAGGCCTGCCCGACTCTTGAGGTGTTTGAGTGGAGCATACGAGAAGATCAGTTCGAGCCGTACGAATTGAGTATGGGGGAATGTGCACATCCTCCGTTGTGGATTTGGAAGATCTACAAGGATGCTGCTGGCGGAGTGCGACTAGTATCTGGGAACCTCACCTGGAACGGTCGTCTCAATCATCCTTCGTCTTGCCTTGGAGAACAGTTCAAAAAATGCAAATTTTGATTCGTACATGGAAAAAACGAGAGGCTGAGTACAGTGCCGCATCCCTTGGCGCAAACTCATGGAGAGAATGCTCTTTCTAGCGGCCCTATTATTTGTAACTTAGCTTGGAGCGATCGATGTTGCGCCGTGTTTGGTCGCCATCAAATTTCTTGCGCTTTGACCTTTTCAAATGGCTCCAAACGCCTCTTTGGACGCGTTGCCGAACGAGATACTCTATGAAATATTAAAATATCTCTCTAAGGAGACCGACGTGGCTATACCAAGGTGGTTTCACCTTCTTACCTCTTCAACGTGACGCGCCGAACAGCTCACCCACCTGCGCTGATTCAAGACGCTACCAAATCTATAACACCTTCGCCTGCATCAACCGACGCTTCCGCCACTTTGCGCTGCCGCACATCTTCAAGGATGTACGCGTTCCCAGTTACAGGCGGCTTCCCGCCATGATGGACAGATTCCAAGAACATCTCTCTCTTATCAGGTTGTGCCGACTCCAATTGTTCTGGACACCTGCATATCTGACCCAAACCTGCAGATCGATACGAGTCGGCCATGGCCGTCTTCTCGGATTCGAAATCGTTGATGAACTGCACTGGGAGCCGAATTATGACAGGCTAATCCCTCTTCTCGGAGTCCGCCGCATCGCACAACTAATAAATCTGACTGCATTCGACTGCCTCGGCTTCTGCTTCGACTCTGCTGAACTAGAGCAGGTGCTCGGGAGCGCCAACCCACGACTCCTGTTGCTCAAGGTGGGCTGGCACAATAAGCATTGTTTCCCCTTTGAGGCGTTCTCGTCCCTGGAGAGTCTGTACCTCTACATCATCCCGAATCCGGACGACGTACGCGTATGGAACCGCTACCCCTGCGTGTCTTCGGCGTCCCTCACCACACTCTCCATCATCGATGCCTCCCCGTGGTTCGAGACCATGATCTGTGGACGGGTGGCGTTTCCGAGTCTACGCGCACTCAACATGCAGCCGAGCGAGGGGCTCCGACACAACCGCATCCTGGGCTTCGTGTGCGACCACCCAACGCTGCGCGAAGTGAACATACCCAGGATGTATCTCAATTTCCCCGATTTCCTCCAGCTTGTCAAGGGGGAGCGGTGCGCGGCGGCTGCGCCGATGCAGGATGACTCCGGGGAGAGTGCATCAAATCTGTCCGACCCTGCTTCGACATGTGGACGCTCGTCGAGCTCGGCGGATTCGCGTTCGTTCGCACTACGGAGCAATCCAATTTAGAACTTCCCGATGGCTCTACGCCGCCGTCGCATATCGTGACAGAGTTGAGCATGGAATCCTCCTGCTACAATGTGCCCTTCGTCCTCTCGACCTTCGGCGACCTTGGTTCGCTACCGCCGTTCACCGAATGCACCCGCCTATCGCTGACCATCAATGACTCGCAAGAGCACCCGTTGTGGGTGATCCCATCTTGAACTACGTCCCATCCATGATGGTACACGGGCCTTTCTGCTCTATACATCCTCGCACGCGCTCATCGCTTTCTCTCGTAGCGCGACCTCAGAAACAGCCTCGCGAAATGGAAGCACCTCCGCTACTTCTCCTTAGCCGGTACGTGTCCCCCAATATGGTCCCTGGACTTCCCTTTGTCCGATTGGCTGGACGACGAGCCCCCACCCATGTGTTATGATGGCACCGCGCTTGACTTTAAGGACTACTGCGAAACCCAATATTTTTCGCATGATTTGGTGGAAAGATTCCGCCAGGACATCGTGGACTGGGGCTGGGAGTGTCACGACGATACATGCCTCATGCCCCTGTGGGAGGCCAAGCACAAATGGGAGATGAGCATGTGGGTGGAAGATCTTGCAAAGTCCTGCCCGACTCTCAAGGTGTTTGAGTGGAGCATGTGGGAAGCCGGCTTTGATACGGATGATCTGGTTTCAGGCTATAGCGCAAATCCCCCGCTATGGAGGTGGGAAATCCATCGAGACGCTGTTGGTGCGGTGCGCCTCGTCTCTGGGCACCTCACCTGGAACGGCCATATAAACCACCGCCGACTTTCTTGGGCGACCAATTCGAGAAACACAAAACTTGATACATTGGTCTGCATTCGTACACAATCAGTGAGCATCATAATGATAATCGGCTCGGGGGGCATAAAAGAAGTGTACACATAAACTAGGTACATACTGCTCGGCATTTCGGTTTCTTTGCGTCTACTATGGTCAGTCTATAATCTGAAGGTTGTGCGAGGATATTGGACACCAGCCAACGCAGCATCGTCAACGAACCAGTACAGTTGGCCTGGGAACGCGGGCTTGACCCTCGACGACGGCAGGCCGGCCACGGGGTTGTCCAGAACCTGACTCAGCATCTCGGCCTTCTCTTTTCCCGAAGCGACGAACACGACGCGCGGCATGGTTGATGACGGGATACGTGAAGGTGATCCGCTGCGGCGGCGGCTTCGGGGAGTCTTCCAGATATGCGACCCAACGGTCTTCCTCGGCGAGCAGCTCGTGGCCGGGAAACAGGGACGCCGTGTGCCCGTCCGGGCCCATGCCGAGGAGGATGAGGTCGAGACGGGGAAGCGGGCGGCGTCCTTCTGTGCGAACTCGCGAATGAGCTCCTTCTCGTACGCGTCGGACAGCTCCTCGAGATCATCGAGCAGAGTGGCGTCGATGGTATGTACGTGCTCCGGCGGGATGGGCACTTTGGAGAAGAGGAGATTGGTGCATGCCAGGTGTGGAAATCGGGGTGATCGAGCGGAACGACTCTTTCGTCTGCGTAAAAACTTGCCTCACGTCGATGAACACCCAACAGGAGAAAAAGGAGGGCTGAACCGACCATTTGTCCCATTTAACGGGGGGTTACCGATGAGGCTGCTCAGCATCTTCGGGAGGACCCGCCCGACAAGGCGACGGTGAATCTGCCTTCTTATCGATGGACTCTTTTTGACCTTGACGATGAACACTGCGAGAGACTCCCGGATTGCGTCCGCATTGGGGAAGGAGACAAGAATTGGAGGATGAGGAGGCGGTGCGTCCCTGCATCGTGAACAGTGAGGCGCGTAATCTTAGTCAGCACACATTCAGAATGACGCAACAACTACTTAGCAGATTTTATTATTAAATTCATAATTCAGAGATCTTAGGTGTCTCTTAGCAGGGAAAGCCTTGGAATTCCCGGCAAGCGGAACAAAAGCCAAAATAATGGAGAGTAATTTTTGTACTGTGTAAAGACACTTTGGATTATCCTAGCATTTTAGAATGATTTTAGAAGTGTATTCAGCCAGATACAATATCCGAGTCGGAGGCATCCAAAATCAACTACTCGCCATCTTCTCCCAACCACTCTGCCCAAGCTAAAGCGCCGCTACGATTATAATAGCCCACTCATCTCAGTATTCTTCAAGCGGCCAACGAGAGATGGAGACTTGTTATGTCAATTATGTCTAGCTGCCCTGCCTTGCATAGAAGTGTATATCATGGCCGGTGAGTGTGGGTCTGCTGGTTTGAGAACGAACACAAGTGCGAATTGCGGCAAAAATGTATGTTGTGGGACTGTCGATTCCCAGTTGAGGACATTCTCCGGAAATGAACACATAGATATGTGTCAATTGTCTGTAGAATGTTTCCAGTTGGTATTCAGGTCGGCGTTTCTTGTATCGTGCATTTTTGTCGACCAACATCTCGTACCTGAGTATTTGTCAACTCATGTTCTCAGGTAATAGAAGGAAACACGAACAGTTGTAGCGTCCCGGGATTATTACTGTATTTTTTTTTTGGTGGAGCGACAAAGCAACGAGCAGACTGATCTAATCAGCTCTCGTCACAGGCTAGTTTTGAAGTATCGAGCCTAGTTTTGGGATTATCTCCCTTCAATAGAGCTACATAATCACCCTGGAGAAATGTGTTTACGCACGCCCATCAACAGGCAGTGTGGGACTCGGTAGCTCCCCGCTAGCAAGCTAGCAAGCTACCGAGTCCATCACGGAGGACAGAGAGCACCCATACCCACTAAAACTCCAGACTGCCAGATCCAGTTTTCTGGCAGGTTTTCGTTGTACTCCGTCCCATGTTTGCAGGACACGTTTGATGTTGATAGCCCGACTTCCATACCGTGAGATGTCTGTTAGCAGTTGGTCCATTTCCGCTGTAACACCGAGTGAACAAGACCGCATTGTGTCGCCTTCGTCTGAGTCAATACGCTGTACCTTTCCCCATTCCTCGATGATTGCATTTTTGAGAGCGGCATGGGCCTAGACCATTTTTGCACCTGACCTTGTTACCAAGGCGGCTGCAATGGTTGAGGCCGAGTGGGCGACTTCGGTGGCAGAAGTATGCAGGATGGATCTATAGGCATTTGCATAAAAACCTGCAGTCATGATTTCGATGAGCCATATTTGTTCACGTTACTAAAATTTTGATCGAGGTCTTGATTGTGACCAGTGACATCATCCCAGTATTATTTTCCCCGTCGATTTGCACCTCGAATGCACCTGAATCGCAATATGGAAAATTCAAATGTCCAAGCCATTCGAGTTTGGAATTTTCAAAGAGCCAGGTTAGCGAGCTAGCGATTGGCTTTTATGAAGTTGTCACATCCATCAAAGTTTGGCCGATTTTAGCAGGTTTTTATGCAAACACCTGTAAATCTATTGGTATATAGATAATTCTGATCCGCTTACAGAAAGGATCGGAAAACGAGCCGAAATGTTCAGTCTTCCTGGTTTGGGCTGACATGAGAGTGATGACAAGACGGGTGCAGATATGCCTCGAGTTACGTAACGATTGATCGGCCAATGGCAGAAACGCGGGCGGCATAAACAGCTCAACCATCTGAGATGTCTTGTTTAGGAAACCTATATAATGTATGTACTCTGTTTGGTGCCCTTTCTTCCTCTTTCTTCCATCCCCCGCCTCTTTCTGTCCCTTTTTCCCTCCCCGTTCCATTTCCTCCAGCCAGTCTGTCATTCCGGTACTCTTCCTTGGACCGTGATACCTCCCTTACCACAGATCAGAATGATTTACAATGTGAAATCTCGTTGGGCGATCTCGAGGCCGTCTAGTGTGTGCCCTCTCCACCGATGAGTCTTTTCAGCCCTGCTGCGCATCCCCACACCCTCTCCTGACCGCTGCCGCCTTATGTCGTCAATCACCGATCATCAACATATGTACGGCTCTGTTTGCTGCCTCAGTCTCTGACGCCGCCGCCGCCGCCGCCTCGATATCCTCTCGTCGCTACGCTATCACCCCTATCAAGTGTAGCACATGGCTCCCTCGCTCGGCATCCCTGCCTTCTCCCAA
>JARGXW010001394.1:0-22847 GCA_029204085.1 Mycena sp. CBHHK59/15 | reverse complement strand
CCCAACGATGCTCAGAATATTTGCGTTCGATTCGGCTTTGAATTCGTGGCTGCTTGAGATCCCGGATCACTGTTAGTGCTACTATTATATGAGTCGTGGCATCGCTAATCCGGAATCTCCATGTAGTGCGTTGGGATCCCGAGCGCAAGGACAAATTGTATTTCTTGCAAAGCGCCACGCTCTACGCTGGATATTATCATGTCCAGATCATGGTGCATAGACCATATATCCCAGCTCCTCTCGAAACAGCCCGGCCAGGTGCGTTTCCACGCTTCTGCTCTTCAAATGAGAATACATACGAACTGGTTGTCACAGGTGCACTTCCTTCCCTTGCTATCTGCACCAATGCAGCTCGTTCGTGCGCGCGCATCATTCATGCGCAAGACAAGCTCGGTATACCACCAAATCCAAATATGCTGGTGAACGGGCTCCCAATTACTAACCTGTTCGCCGCTGATAAGCTCTCAGCCCGCGACATTCACATCCGCGCTTGTCTTGCTTATGAATACCTGGAGCGGAAAACGATCCGGTTTTGCATACAATCCGGGCAAAGAAATGGAGGACGTCAATCGATGCATGAAAATGCTTGCCGCTGGTGAGAAAAGGTGCGGGTTTGGCTACCTTTGTATCCTGAGAGCTACTCACCGAAGCCACCGACATAGGTACCTGGCAGCCGGCCGTTTCAAGTATATCTTCTCTTCGTGTTCTTTCGCATGCCCTGATTTTCCTCCCACACAGCGATATCTTGGTCCGCTTGATCTCCGCCGGCGGGAATGCCAATGAATTTTCGCTTGCGAAGCCACCATGCGATCGGACGCACCTCCCGCGCTTCAGCATGTCTATGAGGAGCTATCTGTGTTCTCAACGCCACAGACCTCGGAGGTACATCTAATCATCTCTTGTGTCTGGCGTTCTTAACATTCTTTTTTCTCTACAAGGACTGCTCATCGTCATCAGTTCCGTACCTCGCGGATATGCAAGCAAGCTCTGACGCAATGGACGAGCTCCTTCGTCCCAGAGCACACGACCTTGTCGTGCCACTGGAGCACCAGTATCGTCAAAGTGAGGCTAGCATGTTCACAAGCCATAACGGGCACCCCGATATGCATCCAGTTGGCGAACTGGACCTTGAAAACTATGACCAGCTCATGCGCATGGACCCGTCGCAATTCTCTTCAGACATGTTAGTAGACACGGACGTTATGTCTATGTGGTCGGCCGCCCCCACAGGCTTCCAGTGCGTGACTTGCTTGTTTCTATCACCTTAAACCAACAGTGCCTCATAGGGTGGCCGACTGGGAAAATTACATCATGAGCAACGGCGTTCTACCTCCCCAAGCGAACAACTTCTACGCCACGCCCCAGACAGATCAGTCAGAATTCCCGCTTTCTGACGTTCCGAATCACAATAATTCTCCTGATAGAGAAGCGCCGTAAAGGCAACTGAATGTACGCGATAAATCAACAGGTATAATTTGGCAACTTGAATGAGCTGATTGTACTGGAGATACACGAGATGTGGCTGCCATATGTAACATCTAGTAGGAGTACTACTAGGGAGTACATAGATAAGATACCAGGTGGACACTAACTGGATTTTAATCATTCGATATCATCTCAGTCGTGCGGATGCAGCGCTCGGCCATGAATGAAAGCCGAAGAGGACCATCATCAGCATGAATGTCAGAAAAACAAACTTTTTTGGGAGGCGCCGCCTTGATCCCAACGGCTTCACGACACCGGAGTGCGCACCAACTTTAACATCCGCCAAGCGCTTAAAAATTTCCTCGTGTTTTTCGTCACGATCTACCTCGGTTTTCCTTCGCTTGAGTGTGTGGAAATCGTCTTCGTCTGCTCCAGCTTCCCGACCTACGCCGAGCACAGCCGAGTCATTGACAGAATCTGTGGATGTGGTGAGAAGGCAGCTCAAGTTCAGAGCGAACAGACAAACCTTGTTTTCGAAGTCGACAGTCTTTTGCGAGATGGGAGGTATCCCCGCACAGCTTGCAGCACCCGCCATTTGGATATACACCCTTGGCCTTATTTTGAGGACAGGCTGAGGCGAGATGTCCTTTTCCGGAGCAGACAAAACACGAAGCAAAGGGAAGAGGATTGAGAAGGTCCGTTGGCTTTTTGCAGCGCGAGAGGGTGTGTTTTGTTGAGCCGCAACTGACAGGGTCTCGGTGACAGCAGTAGACCTGGGAAAGGCGTACGCACCGGTAACATATGCCAACAGCGCTTTTAGATTTGCCGCCCGCACCATCGGGCTGGGACGAGGGACAGTCTCGGGCAGCATGGCCCTTCTCCCGACATGCAAAACATGTCGTCGTTGCGTTACGCTCCTCTATCCGCTTCTGCCGCCGAAGTTCAGAGGGGGACACATAAGGTGTTTTAGCTGTTCTAATAAGTTCGAGCCTGTTATATTGGAGGATATATCGACAGACCTTTTCTTGATTTCGCCTTTGCTTTTTTATTAGAGACAGGCTGCGATTTCGGGGGCTGAACTTCGGGGGGCGTGGTTTCATCGGTTTTGTCTGCATCGGACATCTCTTGCGTCCCTAGTTCTTTTGCTTTGTTTCCATCCCGCTGCGACATTTTTGTGCGTTTCCTTTTCTTCTTGGGTGGGAGTGTAGTTTGAGTTTCGGAACTGGGCTCGGCCGCAACAACAATCGTGTCTGGGGCAGAAACATCCTCCGTAAATCCAGCCTGAACGTGTGTGCGCTTGATACCGAAATTCGTGACCCTAGTCATGTTCGCACAGGCTCAGACTAAGGGATTCAGAGACAAGAGCCGGTTACTTACAGAATGACCGGGCATTCCCGCCACGGCATGATGGATGATTAGCCAAACGCCGCTTACACCGACTTGAAGCTTACACTCATTTACCGCCATGTCGTCCTCCAGCAGTCTGTGAGTCGACATCGCCCAGGGAAAGATGTTCATCTCACACGCCCGCAGGTCTACGCGCAAACTGCTCGTGCGCTCCTTCAAGACTGTAATGAAATCTTACAGGGTCAAAATCCCGAAATACGAGCACCTACCTATTCGACTGCGGCCTTGGTTTCTCCTCTTCACATGCTTGGTCATGATCACACTGGCCTTCCTGGGCTTCACAAACTTCTCCAGGTCTCTCCCTCTGAATGACAAGGTACCTGTGTTCGCTGTATGGAGTCAAAAGTCATCCAACAATCTAAAAGGCACTCCATTTTCTGTGTTTCGGAATCGCAACGGCGGTTTTCTACTTTATATTTGATGTGGAAGAGTGAGGCTCCAATCTGCCCAGTCCCAGACTATGTGCTCATGGAATCATCGCTCTATAGGGATGCACGGAGGATTTGGTTTTGGCGACATTCTGCGCTGATATTTACGGGCTTTGTCTGCTTCTTCTGCGGTGGAATTTTGAGTGAATTTGTTCAGTCCATGCTACCAGTGCGTTTTGTTTTATCTGTTCTCTTCTTTGATTGCTCATTTATCATTCATCCAACCCAGTTCAAGGAGGTGCGCCTATTGCGCGCATTTATAAGCTGACACCAAATTTGACTTCCTTGCAGTTCCAATTTGGAGACGTCGTGGTTCGCACATGTTCCCCAGCCCCTTCTTTCTTTGTCTCAAACTTCTCGTCAGGCAAACCTCCTTGGTTCTTCGATCGGACTCTTTGCGTCGTACCATATGGAACGGTATTACCGTAAAAGACGCGAGGCATGTCCTGAGCTACTTTCTCTCTGTCCCCCGCTAACCTTTCAATAGATCGCACGCCTCTACCAACCTCTGGATTCTGGATCCATGTCGGATTTGGAAGACGAGGATGATGAGTCAGTAGGAATGCAGCTCCTGCCCACACATACCGCTACATCGGGGCCAAAAGGCAGTCAAAAGCCGGCACACCTTACGAACGTCTGGGACGAGCGAGAAGAATTGTTCCGTATTGGCGCCGATAGCGACGACGAAGATGCTGCTACTCCCGTGGAAGGGTGGCAGGCCCACCTCCATCTCTGCCTAATACTCCCAGTGGACCGGTCCCAAAAATCTTTGTCACGGCGTCGTAATAATGGCCAGTCGGGCGGGGGTATCAATGTATTATACGTGTATTGGAAACCAAAGGACTTGCTATCATAGCGGCATTACTTAGCTTATATCGTAGACATGTGTGCAACAGAAACACTCATTTATTTCCGCTGTTCAAGCTGGTCTACGGCTGTTGATAATCTATCTAAATCATCCTGGAGGCGTTCCAGTTCGGTCTTCCTCTTTTGGACGAGTGTAGATAGCTCGGAACATCCTGTCTGCGCTACGACCAGGACGTTGTTTTCCATAGTTCGGACCAGGTTCTCTATCGAGTAAAGCAATCAGATCCCAGGAGCGGGCAGCGAATACGAGAACAAGTGGCTTACTGAGAGATCCTGCCGCAGACCACCACCCACCCTCTCCCAATCCTCCCACCACCGTTTCCTCGCCTTGTTCCATACGGACTGTCCCCAGTGCACCCCAACGAGCGCCACGAGTATTCCCGTAGCCAAAGCCGACCCAGGCCCAAACACGCCCTCGCCCGTCCCGACCAGCCAGTCCGCCCAGCTTGCCCAGCTGATTCCCGCCCCTGTGAACAGCATACCTCCGGTACGGAACATGGCACGCTGCGCGGCGACATGCAGCTGCGCCGTGGGGTATTGGAGGATCTGCGCGCACCGCGCATTTATCGGCGCAGCGAGCGCGTCGGGGGCAACTTGGAAGGTGGGTACGGCGGAGAGCTGACTGAGCGTGTTGTGCAGAACGGAGGAGCGGAGGGCGCCGGAAGAG
The DNA here is from genome assembly GCA_029204085.1 of Mycena sp. CBHHK59/15. Lineage (NCBI taxonomy): Eukaryota > Fungi > Basidiomycota > Agaricomycetes > Agaricales > Mycenaceae > Mycena > Mycena sp. CBHHK59/15. The sequence continues at coordinate 18,053 of JARGXW010001394.1, read as the reverse complement.
GTTGAGACGAGCTTGAAGGTGGATTCTGTGAGCGCGCGCTGCATACCTGCCAGGCATCCCGCGTGATATATCAGCTGTGGCGGGTCAGCGATGCCTCGAGCGGAAGGTGGGTAGACACACCTCCTTTTCGAGGTCCCTGCAGTACACCCGCTGCAGCGTCGTGGCGATGTAGGTGCTGATCTCGTCTATCTGCCATACCATTCTCTTCCATGTCATATGCCTCATCTTGTACTCCATTATGCTCTCTGCGCTGTTTAACGCCTTCTCCACGGCGTCATCGTCTGGCGGCCCGAACACCGCCCGGTGCACTTTGACGCGCTCTTCCTCGACACGGCCCTGAAGGTCGCTTACCCCTGCTGATATTGCGTCTAGCTCCGGCCTAGTATCCCGAATGGCCGCACAGCATGCAGCATGGGCATTCCGAATATGAGCGAGTGCGGTTCGATTCCGGAGATCGGAGGTGCTCTCAATGGATGAGAGTATGGAGTTGAGGGATTCGGTGAGCGTCGTTATCCGCGACTCCAGGGAGATGGTTTGATATCGCTTGACGGCTTCGGGAGAGCTGGGATTCTCTCTGAGTGCCTTCAAGGCAGCCAATGCTTGAGAGGGATTGACGAAGAAATATTTTCTTGGAGCTGCCAAGGTGCGAGATGAGGACGCGCAGGGCTGTGATTCTGGTGAATCGACGTTCAGGACTACAAGAGAGTCTGTCCGGGTTACGGATAACCTCTGGAGTTCGTCCAGGCGTGACACGAATACAGCGACGTCGGCCGTGTGGAAGATGGCTGGGTCGGCGGCGTGGCTCGCTTCAGTGATCTGAAGAGCAACTGGAAATTGGTCCAGATACGGAAGAGGAAGGCGAATGGAGGAGGATCCGTCAGCCGCAGTATTTCCGTACCTGCACCAGCTGATCAGACGCGTCTCTGGGATACAAAAGTGGTCTCACTCGATCGTCATGCTCGTCTGTCCAGACGGCGCTGGATCCCACCGTTCACGCAGGGCCCGAGCCTGTTGGAGGTCAGAATTGAAGGGCTCCTCAAGGATGGCAGTAACAAGGTCCCGAGCTCCAGCAGTATCGGTACCCCATACTGTCAGGATTGTGACATGTTGGACAATTTCCAAAAAGAACATGGACTCACCTACAAGTCGAGTAGGTCGGGGATCGGTCGAGCTGAGATCCATGACGGCAGAGGATAGGACGCCATTCCAAAGCTTCAATTGAGGTGAGTTTTCGGAGAGGGCCTGCGGTAGGTATGCAATGGTGGCTTGCAACAACTCAAGCGCCGCGCTATTCGGTGCTGCTTGTTTTAATTTAGGAAGGGGAGAGGAGTAGTGGCGGGAACGTCCGATAGTGCGGTGCGTCTTGCGGGCTAGGACGGCTGGAACAGCGCGCGTAAAGGACCGACATGGCATTGGGCAGAAGTTGACAGTGGACTTGGCCGCCGTCACGTGTTATTGCTGAGACGCGTCTTCTCACAACCCGCGAAAATTCAGATCATCAGCGTCAGATACACAGTATACACAGCTAGTTTGCTTAACCTTTGACTGACATAAACTAATAAAAATGACTAGATACTGTACAACACAACACTCATTAGTCCCGTTTACTCAGTACTACCCCAGATAGTTTCCTGCAAAACCTTCAACTGCCCGGCAGGATCCTTGAGTTCCAAGGCTAAAACAGCAACACTTTCTTCCATGTGAGTCTGATTTGTTGTGCCACTGAGCGGTGTCACACCGCCCATTGTCGCAACTTTGAACAATACTTGCGAAGGCGTACATCCCGAAGCCTCCGCAAGCGCCACCAGCGCCGGAGTGGCCAGAAGTGAAGGGGATCCAGAAAGCGTCCAAAAAGACCTTCGTACTGTTCATTAATATAATAAGCATCGCGCAGGGCACGGAAACGCACTGATACTCAATTCCCTGCTCTTTGCAATACCGACAAACCTCTATATCCCAGCGGTTCCTTTCATGCCAACGGTTTTGGACAACCTGCACAGGGCGCAGGGCTGCAAGCGCTTCTAGCACGCGCACATCGTACGTGTTGCTCACGCCGATCGCGCGGACCTGCCCTGCGTCCTGGAGCGCCCCTAGCGCCCGCCACGCTTCGAGCGTTTCCTCGAGTGTGGGGAGCGGCGAGTGAAGAATATAGCTATCAAGGTATGTCGTGTGGAGTTGCGAGAGTGAAGTCGCGAAGGAGGTATTGATTTGCGTCGTTATTGATGTGCTAGGATCGTACGGAAGCGGCTTGGACGTCGTCTGCCCGCCGATGGGGGTGTACCTGAGTACATAAAGTCTGGTCACAAGCCAGTGTCGCTAGATGGGAGTTCACACACTTGGTTTGTAAAAAGATATCTTCACGCTTGATGCCATGTTGGGTTTGCAGGGTGAGCAGGGCTTCGCCGACAAGATCCTCGCTGCGGCATATATGAGGGAACCTAGTACAACGCTAAGCCACATAATACCTACCGGTAGTGCTTAGGCTGGCAGGCTGGGCTGTCGTATCAACAGGCTGTCGTAGAATTCGGAGACGGGCTGGTGACCTGTATCTATCGCCCGGAAACCCTTTAGGACGGCGGCAACGACGAGAGAGGCTGTCCTCTGTTCTTTCCTGCCTTCGCGTCAGATGGGAGCCTACTTTCCGATGACAAGCACACCAAGCTGTTCCATAGATGATTTTGCAAACCATGTTGAATGTGCTGAGAGAGCACGTGCTGGCCTCTCTTCAGTTGACCAACTCTCAGTCTGAGCAGCCATTAACCTAGTCTCTCTCTAGGGTCCAGACAACGCCCAGCATCCCGTTCTGGCGAAAGCACGCCATAGCTTCGTACTGTTTCTTCATGTTGGAGCCATCGACGCGTTGGATCAGCTTCAATTGATTATAAGAGCTCGTCAACTTCTGAATACAATTCTCAGCTTCACCCAGCTCCGGTGACGTGAAGATGCGACCATATGAACCTCCCTTCGCACCATCCATCATGGATATGTCCACCGTTGCCTTCCTAGAATTGTGTCCTCAACAAGCGATATAAAAGGTTATGGTGTTAGAGTCCATCGTTCTCCCACTCTGGCACTATGTCTCAGAGCCCTCCAAAACGACCCAACTTTCTAATCCTCCTCGCAGACGGTCGGCCGTTTCCTATACGTTTACCGCGTTTAATCTGACCTCAGTCAATGGTGCAGACCTGGGGTTCAGCGATGTTGGATGTTTTGGATCGGAAATAAGCACACCAAACATCGACGAGCTCGCAGCCTCCGGTGTACGCATGACAAACTGTGCGGACTTGTGTGCATTGCTCGCTGGCGTATATTGACGCGGATGCGATAGACTACACTGCCGCTGCGTGTTCCCCAACGCGATCCATGTTGCTCTCCGGCACAGACCACCATATTGCCGGCGTAGGCGTTATGTCGGAGCAAAGGGTATGCGTAGGGATATGCTACGGTGAACCGTACCCTCAACGAATATCGCTCAGAACTTTGACCTGAAGCGCTGGAATGTTCCTGGCCACGAGGTACCTCAAGAGAATAAACATGGTCAAGGACGCTGATATATGTATACCTCCTTTGCGCCAGGGATACCTCAACCTCCGAGTCGCCGCCCTGCCAGAGCTCCTCCAAGACAACGGATACCACACGCTCCTTTCTGGCAAATGGCACCTCGGCCTCAGACCAGAGCATCTGCCGGACAAACGCGGCTTTGACCGCTCGTTCGCCCTCCTCCCCGGCTGCGCGAACCACTACGGCTGGGAGCCGCAGCTCGCGGACTCGGATGTGGTCGAGTTCTTCGAGCGCACACCCGTGCTGTATACCGAGGACGGGGTCAAGGTCGACATGTAAGCGCTGCTTGCATGTGGACAGCACAGAACTCATGCAGTTGCAACAGGGCCGCCAACACGACGAACAACCCGAGCGGATTCTTCTCCTCCGACAACTACACGTCCACGCTGATCAGATACCTGGACGCACGGCCGACGGACAAGCCGTTCTTCGCGTACCTGCCGTTCGCCGCACCGCACTGGCCGCTGCAGGTGGCCAAGGAATACCGCGACAAGTATAAGGGCGTCTACGACGCAGGCCCCGAGGCGCTGCGGCAGTGGCGGCTGGCGAAGCTGAAGGAGATGGGGCTGATATCGGCGGATACCGTTGCCCACGATGTCGTGGCGCCCGCCTCAAGCGAGTGGTCGGCGATGACGGACGAGGAGCGGGCCTTGTCTGCGCGCGCGATGGAGACGTATGCGGGTATGGTGGAGAACATGGACTGGAATATCGGGCGCTTGCTGGACCACCTCGAGAAGATCGGCGAGAGGGAGAACACCTTCATCATATTCCAATCCGACAACGGGGCGGAAGGCGCAGCGTGAGCTGGTTTTCCCCTTTGTCGCAAGTGCTCTTGTATTTTGATTCGTTGTTTTCTCTAGGTTGGAAGCGATGCCAGTGTTGGGCCGGATATCATGTCCGTTATCCGAAAGTACTACGACAACTCGCTCGAAAACGTCGGTGAGCACAACTCCTACGTCTGGTATGGACCCAGATGGGCGCAAGCATCGACAGGTGTGTCCTTTGTCTTGCAGACGTCTGTGTGTTACATATATGCCAGCTCCTGGCCGGTTATACAAGATGTTCAGCACAGAAGGCGGGATCAAAGTCCCATGGTCCTCAACTACCCGCCGTGGACCCAAGACCATGGCGGCCGGATCCTCGATGCGTTCGCCACCGTCATGGACATCACGCCGACCATCCTCGACCTCGCCGGGGTCGCGCACCCGGACCTAAGCACCCCATTCCGCGATCGGCGTGTCGAGGCGCTCCGTGGCAAGTCGTGGACGCCCTTCTTCGCGGCCGGAGTCCCCGCGGTCGTGGCACCCGACGCGCTGCACCACGCGGATGACCCCGCCGTCGGCTGGGAGCTGTTCGGGCGCGCGGCGCTGCGTGCTGGCGCGTGGAAGATCGTGTTCATGCCTCGCTGGGCGCACGGCACGGGCGCGTGGGAGCTGTTCGACGTGCGCCGGGACCCCGGAGAGACGCGAGATCTGGCGCAGGACGAGCCGGGGAAGGTGGCGGAGTTGGTGGCGCTCTGGGAGCGGTATGTAAAGGAGACGGGGGTCATCTGGACGGGAGAGCTCGCGCCGCGGCCGGTGCGGTATCTTGACCTGGCGGCGGAGGATGTCATAGGGGAAGATGCGTTGGAGGATGCGAGGGGTGGATGCTCCAGAAGGGTGGGAAGATATTGAAGCTGTGATTTCGAATTTTACAAGGAGAGACTAGATTCAAGGTGCGGTTTCACATTGTTGAAGCATTTGTATAGGAGAGACTACCAGTTTGGTGCAACATGGCCAAACAACGCTGCCCTCTTGCTAAGACCCGCTTGGACCGGTTCAGCGCATTCCTCTCCACCCCGATTAAAAGGTTTCTCTATGGCACTGGCTCTTTACCATCTCCTCGCCGAATTCGCTCTGCCGTCTTTCCCTCGTATTCATGTTCGTTGAGGGAGCACGGGATCTCTGGCAGCTCACCCCCCAACAAGTTTTCTGCGATCTTGCTGATGCACGTTTATTTTGGTTGTTAAAAATTCAGCGGGCGCGCGATGCGGGGACTCCCGGCGCTGCTCTGACCTCCCATCGTCTGTCCTCGTTATTTGTGCAGCCGCGGGCTCAGCTTTGAGACTACCAAAGTATTCAATGAGCTACCACACCTCGATCTATCATTTAATATCAAGGCCGTCAGCGCTTGATGTGAGTCTCGGCGCCCCGCTGGCGCTGTCTCCTTCCCATGTCTTGGGCCTTCCTGTGCCGATGCCTTTTCCGTGTCTCTGAGATCCATAAAATGAGCGAGCCGCGATGTCAGCTCTCCAGTTGGCGAGTCCACTCACCCCACGTTCATTTTTGCGGATCTTCAAGTTTCCAACCGCACCCTTGCAAATGACTGCACGATGATCATCTCCCTCCGCGTCGTCGTTTCTTTTCTGCCCATCCTGTCCGCCGCAGCGGCGCCACTAGTTATGCGCGACGCACTCACGCCATCCACTCTTTCACTCATCAATATTTACATGTACAGCCGGCCTGCGCTTCGCGCGCCAGACGCCAGACGCCGGCTGCGTGAAGGCGTGGAGCGCAAGGCTGGCGTCCCTCAACGCCAGCGCATCCGTGAGTCCCGCCCCGCTCTCCACGACGGTACATGTCAATTGCACCCATTCGCGCGCAGGCGACCCCCCCACGCAGGCAGCGTACGCGGACGCGTGCGGGGGCTGCTTCGGGTGCCTCGTCGCGGCGGGGAACGTGACGCAGGCAGACGCGCAGGCGGCCGTCGACGGTGCGTTGCATTTGCATTTAAAATATAATAAATAATGCAACGCTGACTCGTGGATCGTCGCCGGCAGGGCTCGTCTCGGCCTGCAAGGCCTTCGGGCATCTGGTCAACGTCGTTATGGTCGATGGCACGAAAAAGCCGTCGAGCGGCGCGCGGCTGTCGGTACCAGGCGTAGGGGGGCTGGTCGCGGCCGTCGTGGCCCTTGCTGCGTGGTGATATTATGTATCTGCTGTAGCTCGGATCTATAGTTTGTACGATGACATGCTGGTTCATTTATTTATGTATTATTTATGTAGCCCGCATACTGCGTGGTGATGTATTATATATGTGTTGTAGCGCGGGTCTGTAACTCGTACAATAGCATGCTCGTGTGACATCGAGCGCAACGACGTAGCCAGGCCGGGTCGTCAGATATTCATTTCATGTCAGCAACTATGGATACAGCTGAGTAAATCCGCTCTTCTCTAGATCGTCCATCGGGTATATGTCTCTCCGCATAGTTACACTCACACTGGCAGCACCCTGACGCCGAGCGCCAGTCCCATGAGCACCCCCAGCGGCCACCCGCGCCACCGTGTGTACGCGCCGCTCGTCGGCAGCGCAGGCAGCCCGCTGCTCGTCTGCGCACCGCCCTCACCGATATACTGCCGCCCAAGCGGCGTGATCGCGCCGCCGCCATCCATCAGCGCGTCGGCGGTGTTCACGCCGCCGAGGTTGCGCAGCGCGCCGTACCACGCGTAGCGCTCGACCCACGGCTGCGCGTCCATAAAGCCCTGCGTTTGGTTGAGGAACGCCGCGACGGCCGCGGGGGCGCACTGTGGCCCGCCGTTGAAGTTCTGGCACGCCCACTCTGTGACCCACAAAGGGCGCGCGAAGGTGGTGTGGAAGTCGGTGAGGTAGGCGGCGAAGGCGGTGGCGTTGACGTCGTAGTAGTCTGTGTACAGCCAGATTATTTATTTAGTAACACGAATGAAAAGAGGGAACCCACGCAACGCAATAAAGTCGACGGTGCAGCCGCCAGCGCAGGCGGTGAGAAAGTCCTGGAGCCAGGTCTTGCCGGAGGGCGCGCTGGAGGGAGCGGGGCTGCCGAGGCGCACGCCCTGGGCGCGCAGCGGCTCGAGGTACGTCTTCCACATGTCCGCGCCCTGCTGTGGCGTGAGGTTCGCCTGACCCGTCTCCTGCGGCTCGTTCATGGCCAGCACGGCGGTGGGCCTGCGCTTTGCGATGGTCGCGTTGATGCCGTCGGTCGGGTCGGTCCACTGCTGGACGTCTTTCTGGCCCCAGAGCATGGGGACAAAGTCGAGGTCGGTGTCGTCGACGGAGTAGAGCCCCCAGGTATAGTACCACGAGGTTTTGCCCGTCGTGGTGAACTGGGTCATATCGGAGGTGGCGTCGCCGCCGCCCGCGAGCCCCGCCTTGGAGGTGTTGGTGACCGCGATGGCGCGGGGGTAAGGCGCGGGGTGGGCCGCGACACGCGGTAAGAAAAAGTGAAGGAGAAGGAACGGTAGTATCGTGAGGGTCATGGCAGCGTCAGATCATGGAGGGCGGGTGGTGTAAACGTTACTATTTAAGGTGTTGGCTGGGAACATGACGAAGCCAGGGAGGACACAATGACGTCGCCGGCAACCGGGCCGGCCAACCAATGTTTTTTGGACGCGCCGTTGTTGCGCGCCGTCTGTCGCGGCGGCTGCTGTCGGATGTCGCCGCCGTGCACGCTGCCGTGCTCACCGCCACTCCCGTCCCCGGCAAGGTCAAGGGCTGGCCGACACCGTGGATCTCTGAGGACGACGCCAACACATACCTGTTTCCGCTCTACTCGCTGGGCTGGTACATCGCCGCCCTCAAGGCAGACTCGCCCGCCGGGCCCATAAAGTCCGCCGGCCTCGCCTGTCGCTTCGCCTTCCCCGCCTACCCGCCCGCCGCCGCCTTCTTGCGCGACGTCCTTGCCCTCGCCGACGCCGAGAACCATCACCCTGCCTGGTTCAAGCTCACCAACGCCCCCGCCAGCGCCGTCGTCCAGCTCTGCACAACTACCCACTCTGCCTTGCGCCCCGTCTGGCACCCTGCCGACGCCGACGCCGACAAGTCGACGCGCGCCCTTGAGGGCCTCACACTCCGTGACCTCCGCCTCGCCGCCCTCATCGCCACCCTCCCGTCCCACCCCCCACCCCCCACGGCCGACTTTGGCCCGTCCCCCATCCGCCCCCCCTGGGCCGACCTCGCCTCCACCCTCCGCGTCTGGGCCACGCCGGGCAAGTCCGAATCCGCGCCTGCGCCTGCCCCGCCAAAAACTGACCCCACGCCGCCCCAAAAACCCACCCGCCGCGCACGCACTCCCACCTGCCCCGCGTGCGCCGGCCCGCACCCCATCCAGGCCTGCCTGAAGCGCCACACCATCGCGTCCCCCCCGTGCGCCATCTGCGGCGGGCCCCACTGGCGCGTCGACTGCCCCCGCCCCCCGCGCGAGCTCGACGCAGGGGGGAGCCCGCCCACACAGCCGTGCCCCAACTGCGGTGGCCCCCACTGGAAGGTCGACTGCCGCGTCCCACAGGCGCCCCCCTCGATCCTCGTGCGCCTCGAGCTGCCTGTGCCCAAGCCTGAGCCTGTGTGGGCCGATGAGGCGGCGGCGGCGGGCGCTGTTTCTGAGACCCCGCCGCCAGCGGGCGATCCGGGCGTTCCTGTCGCTGCTTAGATTAATTCCAGCGCGGCGCACAAATATAATCACGCGTATAAGTATATCAGCAAGTAGACTACTCAAGCACAGCGAAGCAGCTGCCTCTAAATAGTAGCAATGAAAAACATCAGAAGGATCCGGTCAGGATGGATCTCTCCTTGACGAGCGAACCGGTCCAAGCAAGTCTTATCCTCGCGTTGTTGTCTCTCCTAGACAGCCGCTTGAGCAATGTGAAGACGCACCTCTACTCTCTCCGTGTTGGCGTGATGTTAAAATACAATGCCGTGGGCGTCCGCACTCAGCGTTTCCCGACGCACGGAATACTAAGTAGCCAGAATCGGCATATCTGCAATTGGTGGGTGTCTACTCGAACATTAATCGTTGCGACTGACTCTTACTTAGAATTAACGCGTCAGGATGTCGATGGCCCGAACTTGACTCACGTCGTATATTCATGCGTCAGCATTCAACCGCGCTCGGACTGCGCGCGGACGCGAACACGGGGTTGATTCGCATCCCGCTGGTGCCGGCGAGTGTCTAGTGTACGTATGGGCACCAAAGAACAGGGAAATAAATGCGGTGCGGTCCCAGGTATGATAATGTAGACTGGTGAGGAGGCCGAGGCTTGCAGACGGGAAGCTATATGGACGGATCAGCGTCAATCTGTGGCAATGCATGCACCGTGGCACGGATCACCAGTCAGCGCTAGTCAGCACTGCGCTGTTCGACTCCGGTTGTACATGTGGTGCTTCTTGGTTGACTCAGTCCCGCCATGCACGCAGACCTGTCAGACTTTGCACAGCAATGATCAGCCTGTTATCTCCGAGTCAGCCCTGCGTGGAGATGCGTATGCATACTTTCGGCCCAAGCTATAGAATGTCGATTTTAATTCAGACTCCAGAGGCAGGCCGGTCGGTAGCGCACTCCGCGGTTCTTCACCAACAAGACTGGGATACGGTCCGTGCACGACTCGGAATTGGGCGAGCCTGGGCCTGGCACTACTAGCAACGTAACTGCAGTTAAGATAAGTACTTACCACGGCCGGACTTGTCATGAGATTCAGCAGAAAGGCGTGCCATGGCTGGGAATATCGAGATGTATGGGTCGATCGCATTGGGTTGAAGCCGCCGGGGGGCACATTGGGCCCGGCTTCGGCTGAGGTGTTGGACTTGGTCGTCGCAGAGCATCGGCATGTGGGATGGTTACGCGGGGGGAGCGCGATGAGAACAGGGAGCTCTACCACAGGCACATGAGAGAAGCAGACTTGTGGCGAGGCGAGGGGACGTTGTGCTAAACTTCGCTGTTGAAACGTTAAAGACTCGGGGAATTGAATGTTGAAGTGGACTGCCAGTGAACAAACGACTCGGGAGACACTGATCTACTATGCAGGCGGTAGGTGGACGGAATTCCATGAACCACAGCTACGTGTGGCGGATGTGTTAGCTGAAAAGGATGCCGCCGCCGCCTGCTTCAAGTAGAGGAGAGAGGCAAGCCTACTAGAATAATAGAGTGTTGAACCTAGATCCGAATTGATCCGAGTGGGCGAAAGCGGCAAGTTCATCGAACACTTCTCATGCCCTTCCCTTCGTGAGTCCGCGCTGCGAATGAATCCTGCTGCGGGAAAGATTCGCAGCATAAGTCAAGGTAGGTCATTAACTGCTAGCTGCCCTACTCGGTGGCACAGACTGCGTGCAACTGCGCATGAAACCTGGCTCATCAACCCGATTCCCCCGCTTTCAATTCCCCTTTTTCGGCGCGTTGCTAGAGTCTGGCCTTCCTGGGATCCTCTCTCAGTATTTGCGGTGTCCAAGAGTGCCCTCCCGCAGCGTACCCCAGTCATAGCGGTGAATCTCTGACCACTCTGACGCGCCGTCGGCTCCCGTCGGCAGCCCTCGGCAGCTCAAAACTCAACATGCCCCCTCGGCATAGATGCGTTCGCGACGCTCTCCTCCTATTCTGGCGTAGCGCTTGCTCTGCTCCGCCTGCATTGCAGCAGCTGCGATGGCCTTCGACGGGGCACTGCGTCGCAAATCCGAATCGCCGTGATATCTTTGGTTCGGGGGGACCTCGTATATAATGCGAGGACGGGCAGATGCCTCCTTACTTCAAATGCCGAAAAACTCAGGATCCCAGAATGCGCTCGAACGCGGTGGCGCATGCCTTTCCTGCAGGTTCGTGCCTCGTGTTGAATGACATCGGGGGACTCTGCTAAAAAGAAGATGGAAACAGACACCGAAAAGTGGTACGCCGCATTGTTTCCGTTCATAATTATTTCCGATCCAGATTTTCTTGCCTAGAGATGCGATGGCGCACGGCCCGCCTGCGGTCGATGCTCCGAATTTGGCCGTGCGGAGGATTGTGAGTACGTGGACAGCCAGGGCCAGACAGAAAGCCAGAATCTGGAAGCAAGTATTGCTCGCCTGGAAGCGAGGATACGCCAATTGGGTGGGACGCTGCCCACGTCCCCGGAGGTTGTATTCCACGAACCATGCCTAGATGGGCAGCCGCAGGGCAGCTCGTTTTCTTCCTGGAGCAGCCGGAGGGGAGATCGCCCTCGGCAAGCGTCTTATATCCAGCTGTCGCTCCAGGACAACTGGTGGCAGACTCCGGCTCCTCCAAAAAATGTAGCCAAGATGCTGTAAGAAACTTGCAAAGAGAGCCCTAATCATGGTTCCTGACTTGACTAACAGGGTTGATTTCTTTGCACGGCATGCAGCGCAATTTGGGTTTTTCCTCAACGGGCCGCGTGTACTGAAGTCTATATTCTCTCCTGATGCCCAACAACCCCCATCTGCGAGTTTAGTGAACACCATTTTCCTCTTCGGTATACAGCTCTCGGGATCTCCTGCATTGCAGGCTCGCGAATCCGTTTTTCTCGGCCGGGCGCTGCAATCTTCACCATCTATTCTGCCTCATCAAGTTCTCCAGAACATCCAAGCCGAGGTGTTGATTGGGCATTATTTCCTGCGACAGGGACGGTTCCTCGAGGCGATGCACCGCATAAACACTGCGGCATCTCTCTCCATTGGCTGTGGTCTACATAAGCTGGATAGCACTAATAATGGAAGGACTGCGTATGCGCTTCCTGCCACCCACGACTCGGTTGAACAAGGCGAGCGCGTCAATGCCTTCTGGACAATTCTCTCCCTTCATAAGAGCTGGGGCATCGTACTACAATGGCCCTCCAGTGTTTCGGACATACTGGACGAGCAAATTGACCTTCCGTGGCCCCTCGAAATGGAGGTCTATGAATCTGCAAGTGTTTTCAACTTGAACCTGATGCTCATGTAATTTAAACCTCAGGGAATTGTCCCAATTAACCCACACCACCAATTTACGATGAAAGCGTTCATAGAGGATCCGATGAGCGCTAATTACGAAGCGGCCAACTCCGGCTTGGCGCAGCGCGTCAAGGCCGCGACACTCTTCGAGCGGGCGAGCCACATGGGTGGAAACCGGACAAGTTCAATAAACGAATATTCCTGTCTATTCGGGTTTGTACTAACAAATTTCCGATAGATCTTTCCGACCCGCATGAATACGCTCAATTTCTCCGCTTCGAACGCGGTATGAACCAATTCATCTTGACGCTCCCCTCCTTCGACAGCGTTGGCGGATCCATCGACTCCATTCGAAATCGTCTCGTCACGTTCACTCTGTGCCAGGTAGCGATGATCCAGCTCCACAGCGCCTTCGACAACCCTGCGTCCATCCACAAATGCCTGAACGCCGTACGGTCCGTCGTCTCCGTGAACCAACGTATCCCGAATATGCAGGCGTGGGAGTACATCAATCCAACCATGGGTGTGCGTAGATGATCTTCTCTGTGCCATCTTTAACACCCCACTAACGCGCAACGCACAGACGCTGTGGGTTGCGCTATGTCAGATCATTGTTCGCGGGATTGCCACGATCAAAAATCCCCGAGCTGCGAGTCGGGGCTGGTCTGCCAGCGTCTCGGCCAGCGATTATCCTTTTTTGAAGGCGGCTTTCGCGAACATCACCAGCACGATGTCGATGTTCAGCCCTCACTGCCTGTTGATAGGTGAATTGACTTTGCAAACGGAGACACGCAGTTGACCGACTCCCTCTGGTTCAGATTACCAACTCGGCCGTGTTCAGGAGTTTTGTAAAGCTATCTGATTCTGAATGCCGCGAACTTGATAGAGGCAACGTAATTTTTCCATTCATACACAATATCACCTGACACCCGCATGTGTTGACTTAACGAGTGCCAACTTATTGTATTCATCTTCTTATTTTTTGTATTGTATAGCAAACACAAAGAGGTTATACCTTCTCTAGACGGGAGCAGACGTCTACGCTCCCTTGGTTTTCAAAAATCCATCCCAATGCTCCTCATTACAGCAATCCTTCCAGCTCTTCAAATACCCAACTGGGAGAAAGTCTCGCGCCTGCAACACGTTCTTCCTTGAATACGCGTACGCGTTACCCGGATCTGCGAAAAGGCCGTATAACTCCGTGAACCCTCCGCCGCAGCGGCGGGAACCCCGAAAGCTTCAAGGTGGGCTGTATACTCAGCCGATGTGAATGTGGTGAAGAGGACGGGTCTGGCAACCGCTTGTCCCCAAATCGCAAGACGTTCGGACTCCGGGAGCTCCTCTGCAGCGCGGCCGATCGTCTTCGTGTGGTATTATGTGCCAGGCTGAAGTAGGAAGTAAAGGAAAGGGCCGAGATCATTGCAGTCGACCGATCCAAGCATACTGCTAGCTGACAGAGGCACAGCAAGCTCGTCAGCTCCACCAGGAGTCTATGAGGCGCGTCACTTAGCTCGAAAGAACAGCCGCACCTACCGGCCAGGGCCTAAAGCTGGCAAACTTGATGCAATTTCGGAACATGAACGAGTCGTCTTTTTCCACAGCGCAGGCATCTCCGTCTTGATCTTCTGCGTCACCCGACTCTTCGAGTTGGAAAATCGGATCTTGCAGTATTTACCTGCGCTCTGTGCCTTTGCGTCGGGAGTGGATGACCAAATGTAATGCTCCAGCGTCGGTGTGGCCGCTGCTGCAGGTGCGAGATTCATCCCCTGGTTGAATTCGCGCATCTCTGACTTCTGGAACACTGAGTGGAGTTCAGGGGCGTGGTCGAAGAAATCTGTGTAGGCAAAGATGGCGTATGAGGCTGATTTCAGCGAGGCAAGGTTGTTCAGATGAGCCTTTACAAGCTCCGCATATGTAGCTAGGGCCGCCGCCGCGGGCTTCGATGGGTCGTGGGTGATGGCGCGGATACGATACTGAGGAGCTCTTTGACGACATAGCCTCCCTGGAACGTGGTGAGGATGGAGCCACGAAAAAATTAAATTAAATTCAAGGCTGACTTGGGTACTGGTCGGTCGCACCGATTACAACCACAATTTTCTTAAGAGTCCGACATGCTGTTTTAGTAGGGCAGGTTTCAAATATTTGGCTTTTCCAAATTGTTGCGGTCGAACTAGTCACCTAACTTTGTTTTTATACTTGCGAGGCTCCACGATGTGGAATTCGAAAGAATAATAACTTATGAACGGAACGAAACCGGTCCAAGAACACAGGGGCGGACACAAGACAGGACCCCCGATAATCCCGTCCGAGGCTAGGTTCCAAAAATCTTGGATCCGCCATTTCTTGTCCGGACAATTTTTGGTCAGATTTCCCAGGTCTTGTACGGAACCTATTCATTACGTCATCGCCTAAACGGGTAATTCTTCGCTTCCATGCACCATAAAAAGTCGAGAATTTCCTCGCTTCGCTCATTTTCGTTATTTGTGCGCAGATTCGAGTTGATTGGCACATATATAGCCGGGTTTTCTCCCGAATAGGCAGCTCAGGGGGATTTGGTCCCAAAAAAGTGGCCAGACCCCGAGTTTTTGTCCGGACTGGACCTAGCATTTCCGCCTCAAATGTCCGTTTTCTGTCCGGATCGGACCTAGCCTGTACCCAAAATTCCCAAAATTTTGTCCGGACTCGGACCTAGGCTCCAAAGGGATAATCGGGGGTCCTCACAAGACGGACACCAAGAGGTACAGTAGCAGATCGGCTTATCTTACACCCACGAAGCGATCAGAACAAAATCGGAAGTTGCCGTATACACCGATGGCGGCCATAAATGAGGATAAATCTGCCATGCATTTCTATGTCAGGAATAGTAGAGTACATAGCTAAGAAATATGCTTTCTCCAGGTGAAAATGGAGTGAAAATTAAAGAGTGCAGTAGTCAAACGGTACTGTAGTGCTACGCTGTATGACAGTGCATCATTACATCACCTGGTGGGTTGATCAGTGTGCCTAATTTAGCGAAGGCTAAGACAAGCACATGTATGTCAAATTGAGGTCTGATTCAAGTCCGCCTAGTTCAAGTTGTTCCCACAGTGCAACGGTAGTCTAGATTTCCTTGATGGCCTGATGTGGGCGGTCAGGTTTCGGAGTTATCAATAACATGTGACCTGCAAACAACACCACATACGCTCAGACGCGCCCACGACATCCGCGCGCCAATGGCGTCGGCATGGCTTCTTCTGACGGTTTTCTTGCTCTTGAGTGCTGCTTATGCCCATGCCTTCGCTTTCGCGCGCTTTTGTGAAGGGCCGGAAGGTGTCGGTGGGATATTCTCGTCATTGGCAGTGACCTGGGAGTTTTGGCGGCGCCGCTTGTTGTAGGTATGCGGTGTCACCCCAGATTGTGGCGTTTCAATGCCGTGGAACGTGAATGACTGGAATTGAGTCGTATTCCGGGGCCTTTCGTCTAGGGGTGCAGAAGGAGCCATTGAAACGAAGAATTGGCCAGCGGGGCTGTAAGTAGCCATGTTGTCCATGCTGGAGGAGCTGGAGGTGTTTCGATGGTGTGGTGTGAATGGGACGACCCATTGGGACGCGTCTTCGTCGCCGTCCATCCAGCAGCGGGCAAGAACAACGCGACTTTGCCCGGCGTCAAACACGCTGCGAAGAGTGATGGCAAAAGTCACGTGGACGTCAACATTCCCAATCGAGCAATCATTGCCCGATTGGGGTCGGCAGTTGCCGAACCTCGACCGTCGGTATCGGATGCGCGAACACAATCAGACCATAATCAAGTTTTTTCCCTCACTCAAAAAAAAAAAAAAAAAAAATTTATTCTGGTCTGACTACGGGAGACTAGTGCAACGGAGCTACCAGAAGATCCAGGATGCACAGAACCAGGCTGTTGTTCAAGTTGGGATATCGGCGGGTTCCGCCGTTGCGCTTCAGACGTGCACTATTTGCAAGACAGATCCCCAGTGATACCGCCTCCCCAAATCCGCTGAAAGTGGAGGCTACTATGGGTAACATCGGGATTGAATTTGGACTAGAGTTTGAACATCGCTCTCGCTTGGGCTCAGTTTTCAACGGATTGCCTCCGGATCTTCCAGGAATGAAACCGACACTTATTTTACATTAGACTATGTAAAAAAAATGAGGAAGGTCGGTAGAGAAACAATTGAGCTGCAGATTCCGAGTCCATCACTAAGTGATTTGGATGCCATTTTGGGACAAAATCTCATATTGTGTGGGTTTCTCTAGTCCGATCGCTCTCGGTACTTGCCAGCATATTCTCTGCACCAATTGAAATGTATCACAAAAAAACCGGATTTGAAACGAGGTCGGGAACAGATAGGAAACAGTGCTTGAACTGGCAAACTAAGATGTGACACACCGTGACACCTATATCCAAGCACAATAGCTCACCAAACCACTGACCTTCCCTAGCAGGTGCTTATGACTCTCGGCGAAGCGCGGCGAAATTGGTCAGCATTTGTCCACTTTAGGCAATGTCAGAGTGGTGGGCCAGCTCAAGTTCAACTTGCAATGAGGCGACGACGTGTTCCACAACTTCATCACAACATTCTGGCGCAGCCATTACTTCCACTTACAAGCGAAAATCAACTTTATTTCGCCCGTCAATACCCGTGGTACCGTCAACGGCCGTGCCGTTGACCGTCCCGTCCCGTCAGAGATTTGGAAGTGTGAAAGACGGGCCGTCTGAACAACGGCCGTGCCCGTCGGTCACCCGTCATATCGACAGCCGTTGCCGTCGCGGCAACGGGTGGAAGCCCTAGATATAAAACGCACCCCATGATGTCTCAACTGTCCTTCATGGCGTCACTGAACATCCTCACATTTGGTGCCTCTCGCAATATTGGATACTTTTCTGCTATCCGCCTACTTGGTGAGCTCTTACCAAGTCTGGATGGAATATTACACTCAACGCTGAGCTTGATGATGACTAGAACAAGGGGCGACAGTGACTTTCCTCTTACGCTCACCTTCTATTTTCGATACGGATGCTGTGATCCAGAAATACGTCAAGTCCGGAAATGCACGCCTACTGAAAGGAGACGCGACAAACGAAGCGGATACTCAACGGGCCTGGGATACGGCAGGAGTCGTAGATGGTGTAATATTCACCGTCGTAATGGGCAAGCCCTGAACGGACTACTGCAAACACTTACAATTTCACGTAGGAGGAACCCCGTCATTCAACCTC
The DNA here is from genome assembly GCA_029204085.1 of Mycena sp. CBHHK59/15. Classification (NCBI taxonomy): domain Eukaryota; kingdom Fungi; phylum Basidiomycota; class Agaricomycetes; order Agaricales; family Mycenaceae; genus Mycena; species Mycena sp. CBHHK59/15. The sequence goes on along the minus strand of JARGXW010001394.1, from coordinate 572 downwards.
CTCAAAGGCTTCGTGATCAAACCTCACAACCTCGTCACCCAGTGCATCCTGAACGTCCTCTGCACCATGCCACGTACCCCGATGCTCCGCAACCGAAGATTATAGTATTGTCGTCCATTGGAGTTACACCTGTCGCACACGCCGCCCTTCCACTCCTGCTCAAACCGTTATACTCAATGATCGCGGTCCCGCATAAAGACAAAGTCGGCATGGAGTATGTGATTGCACATTGCGCGGGGTGGGCGTGGGACCCAAAGCCGATGGAAAGCCAGCAATAGACCTCATGGGTGAGGGATGGACGGAACGAAAAGGCCTGCCTGCTCCCGGGACACTCAAACATGCCCTTGTCATCCGAGCAGCGTTGCTAACTGACGGACCATGTTTGGCAGACCAGGCGAGCGAGAAAGGGAAGGAAAGAGGTACCGGGTCAGCGAAGAGGAGTTGGGGGTTATACGATATCGAGGAAGGACACCGCTCATTTTGTGGTGGACGCTCTCACTCGGTGGGATGACTTTGACAATAAGCGCGTCAATCTGGCGTATTAGCAACAGGACTGTCGACTACGGGTTGCT
>JARGXW010001393.1:0-22864 GCA_029204085.1 Mycena sp. CBHHK59/15 | reverse complement strand
AGGACGAGGGTATGGTACAAATTCGATCACAGAAACGAGAACAAGGGCGGAATCATCAAGTCGTGTGTAAGGTGCAAGGTGGAGCGTCTGGTCACCAAAAAAGACTTCATAAAATCGATCTTGAGATCTGGGGAACAGTTAGTGATGCCAAGTCAAGACTGGCATCTGTACCTAGGCAAAGCATGTCCCGCTCCTCCACTGTGAACCCACGCACAAGCAGAACAAATTTGGCTGTGAACGTGTGGATTAAATTTAGCATAGCGCATTAATGGGATCTGGACCTTTGGGGATTTCCTTGGGCAGGGCCACTGTCTGGACGACAGTAAGGGTCCTTCCTCAACAGGGCAAGAAACGGTAGCATTGGCATTGCGACTTAGGTAGATTAGCAGCAGAACCTGTAATTGGAGGTTGAAATACGAACGCCTCTTCGCATACGTCAAAATCTTCTGCAACAGCTTGATCAAGCCGAGCTTGACAGTAACGTCCGCGAAAGCGCCCTCCTAGGGACGAGGTGAACGGGGGCGTGTCTGCCAGGAATACATCATTACCTCGATGCGTTCGGTGACGAGTGCATCGACTGTCACCGTCAGGTCCTTGCCGGCACTGGGGGTCAGGGGAGATCTTGGGGAAACCATATCAGCGACACTATGGGACGGCACGAGCAGGAGCAGATAGACCTTGATAGAACCAATTTGGATGGGCTGCGATGGGACACCTAGAGAGCTCAGAGTTGGAGGTGTCGGAGAGGTGAGTGCGCCAGATAAGTACCACAGTCGATATATTCCCAGCCTGCGGTGGCGGCATAGGATTGCAGCACAAGCAACGAGAAAAGAAATGGTATCAAGGTGGGACGGAACATGGAGCTTATTCCGTGACAGTCACAGCACTGGCGACGTCGTCGAACTGCGCATCGCCTCTCCAATCTGATTCTCCCTTCCACCATGAAAGCCCGCGAATACTGCTGCTGTGAGTCTTTGGACTATATTCCTATTTCTGCTAACCGTCTTCTAGGCGCTATCCCACTTGTTAATGCTGGCATTTATTTTACTTTAATTGAACAATTTGCGCTCGGAATCCTCGTGGGCATCCTCTCGGTCGCCACGCCGTCAAGTCAGTCAGCTTCTCAAATTCGTTTGTCAAGACCTTATACTTTATTAGTTGTCGGCGCTGTTACTCCGTCGTTCGCTCCCTGGTTGTTGGGAATAATATGTTTCGTCGCAGGCGGTGTTCAAGTGCTGGGTTTCATTGGCGTGGCACAGGTCAGTCACCCCTCCTTGCCTTCCTCTGGCCTAACATCTCTGCCCTGTGCTGTAGGAAAAGCCCATCCTTTTCCGCCGATATATTAGTCTTCATTCCCTGAGCATCGTGGCCGCCTTTTCAGTTGCGCTCGCATGGGTCATTCTCTCTCTTACGCGCCATTCTACCGCGCAATCGAACTGCCTCAACAACTTCTTCGCCAACGCTGACTCGGAACAGAAAACCGAGGGAAACATCCTTTGTAATCTTTCCTTGGGTCGATGTCGGTATCATGGGTGGCCTCTGGTCATTTTGGCTGCGTTACATGTATGGCTTTCGTTTCGAAACTTCGCTTTCGTCTTACAAGTTGCTGTCTAGATCTACCTGTACGTGGTCCTCACCTCATACAGCATGGCGCAGCAGCAGGACCACGCCAAGTACGATGCTTTTACCGAATCAACTACGTTCAACAACGAAAGTATCCCCATGAACCATCGGAATGATGCCTGGGACTCGAGGCCGTCAACAGAGGCTCTCTACCAACAGCGCAACGTTGGTCAGAGCGACTATGCTCACTTGCGCAAAGACAGCACCACTAGCCTGTCTGATGTGATATCCGAACCTGTTCAGCAACCAAGCGACGGGTACTCGGTCCGCTCGTATCCACCACCCATGCAGCGCCAGCCCTCTTTGCCGCAGCCGTCGAATGTGTACACACAGGATGAAGCTCCGACCCCAAGGATCGGAGACTCCTATTATAGCAACAACACAGGCAATCTGGACAGGCCTGCACTCACTCAGGCCCATCCAGGTGAGTCATAATTCATTTCCAGACGGTCCTCTTGGGCGGCACTTGTGGCAGTTCACGGGTCCGTCGACGTCCTCTCCCCTGTTCAGCTGCCTTACTTCATATATGTCGTTGCCTCTTACGAAGCTGAAGGCTCGTTTGGACGTAAGACCCCTCGACTGACGAAGACTCGACCATTTGACGACGGCTACCGATAAATATATTATTGTACAGTTATCTACGTTGGACTCTGCATTGGACAATGTTACACGTGCTATGTTACGCGTGCAAGGCTCGAGCCCAAAGACGATTCCAAAATCCTGGTCCGGATGAACTAAATTGGTTTGTCGTTTTCGCCGTTGATAGTTCTCCGTATGATTCCCGTTGCAGCCTTCTCCCTGAGCTATCGTACAGGATTCTTGACAATAAGACAATGCAGATCTGCCTTCCCCGATCTTCTATGTTAAACGACTGTATTGTCTGCAGGACCTAACAGTGACCTAACGAAGGACGTCTGCTGCCATGGCGGACCCGCGGAGCTTTGTTCTCTTGACAGAGTCCCCGTTCCTCGTACAGCCGAGCTATTGTGTCAATTCCGCTTCGTGCCGTGGCGACCATATGCGAGGAAGTTATGTCAAGGGTCGGGAAACATAACGAGCCCTATAGATGGGCCGCCGGATCGCAAATTTGCTGGAACTCATGACTGAGAACCACAAACGTTGCCAGTCACGGCATGTGGGGTGTGCTACCCACAGATGTCATAGCTGATATATATATACGCCCAGAAGCTGCAAATGGCCCAAAAATATTGTCTTGCCCGCATCCATGTTTCACTTCCTGACATTTGTTGCCCTGGCAAGTTTGGTCATTCGAAGTGCTCGGGGCCAAAACCCTGGCGTGGTGGACGAGATTTTAATGTTAGAGACATCTAACTCCAATCTTCTGCGATACCCGACGGACGTCAGTTCAACCTCAATCGTTTTGTTGCTATACTGCTCATTAACATTTGTGTAGTTCACTCGCAATATAGTGCCCAAACCTATACATTCGCACAACGATTGTACTCTATCTTAGTTTTTTGCTCGGTCATACTGGAATTGATTGGTTATCAGACTGGCGCGATGTCCCACTGCTCACGGCGCTCAGTTTTGGGGTCGCCAGTGTAGAGGCAGATGTTTGGCTTGTCGGCGAGACCCTATATGTATGAACCTCAGGCTTCGAGTCCTGTGAAACTGCCATTGAAATTATTCCAGATCGGCCACGAAATGGCGGCTTTAACGACAGAAAGAACATTCCAATCCTTATACATAAACCCCCTTTTGACAATCATCACCAACCAAAACCCGAAAACTCGATTTACTATGAACCAGACGAGTATAAAGTAATGACCATGCTGCCAGTGCTGTCAGAGTGCGCTTATGTTTGCCATAGTGGCGTATTCGATACTTCCTCTGGAACGCCTCTGCAGCTGCTGGTGGACATGAAAACCGATGGGTCAGGTAACGGCACATAGATAATTGCTTTCGGCAGAACTAATATTCCCGCACGCGAAGCACTCTGCCCTTTGTCTTGAGTGCATTGCAACCGTTGAGAGAACGTGGGTATTTGACTACATGTACCACGAATGGAACGTGTACCCCAAGTGCTATCACTGTAATTGGAACAGGTGATGTCATATCGGTCAAAGCGTGTTATTTGACACGTTGACAAACACTAGGCAACACGCCACTGGGAGGTGTCCAGGCACTTTCTCGCCGCGATGTCTTTTTCGATGCACCGCTGACTGGTGAGTCTATATCTATGCAAACAGCAGGTCTCAAGATCTTCATGGCGCAGGCCTCAACGCTACCTTCGGTCCAGCCATTTCTCCCCTGGCGAGCACTGACTACAATGTCGCGGTCGGCTGGAGTGGAATCGATAATGTTAGTGAGACACAGCTCTCCGCCGTACAGACATTCGTGGGAGATGCGCATGCACTAGGTATTCGGGCACGCTTTTGGGATACGCCCGGATGGCCCATTCATGCGAGGAATAACGTTTGGCAAATGCTGGTGGACAACGGAGCGGATTGGCTTAATGCTGATGACCTGGAGGCCGCCGCAGCTGTGTTCTGATATACTTGTGAAACCAACTATGGATTTGTCTGGTGGCGTCGCCGGTGGAATAAGTTTATAGGAGTGAGCGTTTTCGGTTTTGGCTGCGGCCTGCGGTCACCGAGAGCTGCGCGAGCTAGCTCAAGTGCACCTCGGGTTTCACCAGGGAGTGCATGTCCGGGTGCGGGCCGTATCTCGCGGGGTGGATACCGCTCAGGCTTTTCGTCAAGATCGGCGAGGAAGTTTGGATCCCGCTGGTCGGCCGGCTTCCTCCTCTCCTGCTCGATGCGTCTGCGCCTCTCCTGCACCGCGTCCCTCTCTTCCTTTTCAATGTCCCTGAATACGACTGGCGTAGCTAACAGATGGTCCTGGACACATGCGATGAATTTCTTGCCCATCAATGTTGACATAATAAAGGGCATACCATATAATCGCCAGCTTTCTGGCTAAGCAAGAGGGGGGCGCTTTGATCGCGGAACTTGAGAACCTTTTGGAGGTTCCACCGAGTCTTTGGACGCAGAACACCCCGTTCACCAAAGCCGAGCCGCCGTTCAGTGGAGACAACCTCGAGCGTGTCCTGAGCGCCGGCGTTGATAATAGCGACGGGCCTCTGGCTTTTCAGCTTCTCCCGCAATAGGTCCCACCCGACCGCACGCGACGTGATTTCCCATCGAATGTCGCGCGGGTTATCCACCAGTTCAATGACGGCGTGCGGTGCGTTATCACCAGGCCGGTTACCGAACTTGTGGATCCGGGTGTAGCCTCCCGGTCGCTGGGCATAGCGCTTGGCAAAGGTTCCAAATAATTTTGGTAGCAGATCGGGGTTGAGGAGAAGCGCTGCCGCCCGGGCGTGCGATGCTTGATCACCTTTCTTGCCCAGGGTAATTATCTGGCCTATGGTTAGAATCGGACATGGAAACTCTCCGTGAAAAAAGTTACTTTCTCCGCAAGCCTGGCGGTTTCTCTAGCCTTCGGAAGAGTTGTTTTTATCTGCTCGTGTTCGAAGAGCGCAGTGACCTGATTGCTGGGGGTAGCTTAGAGATTATCCACCGCGTACAATAGCGCGCGTACCGCAGCATGAGCATCCTGTGTGAAGTCGTCCGCGACAACTTGCGGAAGGCGACGCCATGCTTCATGGTCGGGAAGAGGTGGAGGGGTGTTTACATAATCCCACCAAATTTCTTCCTTTCCCGCCATGTCTTTTCTACGTCTAGCACGGGCCCTACCCCGCCATGCCTTGGCTCTACCCCGCCGTCAGGTCCAGCTGCCATGCCGTGCATACTCCGCCGCTGGTGGGCTGTCGCCAGACGCCATTCAGGCGCGTATCCTCGATGTTTTGAAGGGCTTCGAGAAAGTGGATCCCTCAAAAGTGTGTAACTGCATCTGACGATACCCACCGCCCATTTACGCGCTGCCAGCTGTCGCCCTCCGCCTCGTTCATGGGGGATCTGGGCCTCGACAGCCTCGATGTCGTTGAGGTCCAAATGGCAATAGAAGAAGTGATATGCCATTCATTCTGGACGCAGTACCGTCGTTGACACGATTCCAGGAGTTTTCAATTGAGATTCCAGATGCAGAGGCGGATGAGATCCAAACCGTCACGCAGGGTACATTTGTTCATGAAATTATGTCCCCGTCGCATATGTTAATTGAGCCTTCCAGCCATCGAGTATATCAAAAATACGCCTGCAGGTTCGTGAACCTCCTTGATCCCACCCACTCCTGCTGACATTTTGTGCAGCTCTGTAAAGAGTTTAGAATGTAACTCGAACGCAGCCCAATACTATATTTGTTTGAACAAATCCCTCCTGAAGCGTGATTCAAATTTCGGACTCCTCCCGTACTGCATCATCCGCCACATTTGGGTGGTCAGCTGGTAAATCTAGCGCGATCCTTTATCTCTCTCTTTCCCTTTCTTCCATCCTATCGACGAGTATGATTAGGCGAATTACCGTGGACTGCCCCTACTTGAGATTGGTTGCACTTTGGGAGAAGGTCATCCATCCACCAACGCTGACTGTGTCCTTAATACTCAAGACTCAAACAGGCCCCGTTTATGATCCCGCCACGTCAATATTGCATTTTGTAGACATCAATGAGCGCAAGGTGTGCTTCCACACCTCCCGCCCAGACCCCCTTTACACATTCGGACGATTCCTTCTGCCCCAGATTTTTCACTACAACATCGTCAACCTCGAGATCACCATGGAGAAATACGACGAACCTATCGGATGTTTAGCGCTGAGGCGAGACGGACCAGGAGTACTGAAGCACCCTCTCTCTTGTGCTGACGCTAATGCTTGCTGCAGCTCGCGGGTGCAGCGGCGCAAGGATTCGCCCTCTTTGAAAACGGGAACATAACATACATACATCGACCACTGCCCGCCGAATACCTCGCGCACACGCGATTCAATGACGGGGCATGCGATAGCAAGGGCCGCTTCTTCGCCGGAACAATTTATGACAAGGAACGAGGCGTGCCAGGCCAGTTGTGGAAGTACGATCCAGCTGACGGGAGTTGTGCCTTAGCTGACGCTGGTCCGTTTACGGTAAGTTGGGCGCTAGTCGTCGATAACGAAGGCTTCATCCATAGTTAGGATTCAAATGGCCTCGGATGGAGTCCCGACGAAAAGATTTTGTTAGTGCAGAAGATTGTTCAGGCAGTTCACTGAGCGTGTGCCCAGCTACTTCACAGACTCCAGGACGAACGTCATCTACGCGTACGACTACGAGGACGGGAATCTGGCGAACCGGCGCGTGTTCATTGATGCGATCGCCTTGGGGCTCGGGGAGGAGACATTCTGCGATGGCTTGTGTGTCGATACTGAGGGATTTGTGTGGAGCGCCCGGTCCGTCGCTCTGCTGTGCTTATTATACGTCTCGCTGATCTCCAGTGAGAAGATGGGGGGATCCAAAATCGTCCGCTTCTCTCCCGAGGGACACATAGACATGGAGGTGCACTTTCCGACGGTCCTGAACGTCACATCGTGCGCGTTCGGAGGCGCGAACAACGATCAGCTGTACGTAACGTCGGCACACTGCAGTGCGAGCGGAGAGACAGAGCGGCAGCCACAGTTCCCCGACTCGGGGCATCTGTTCGTGGTGGACCTGAGCGGGAAGCAGGACGGCAGGCGATATGAGGGCGTGCTACGGCACAAGTTTGGGGTAGATACCAAGTAGATACGCTGTAACGATGGTTTGCGCTTGTTAGGGCCCGAAGGTGTTGCGGGAGATGCCGAACGACTGTACAGCTGGATAAGGTTCCAAACCGAAACGAACTTGACTTGCATCCATCTCCTCAAGGCAAGTAATATACCTGCTGCCCCGCCTCCTCCTCCTCACCACGCCCACAGACTCATGGCCACCTTCTCCTCGACACCCATCGTCATCGATGGAAAGGGTCATCTCCTTGGTCGGCTGGCCTCGATAGTGTCCAAACAGGTTCTCTCCGGCCAGAAAATCGTCGTCGTTCGTTGCGAGGAAATCAACATCTCTGGCAGCTTCTTCCGCAACAAAGTCGGTCGAAATTCATGACGCGTTTGTGTCGCGACTCATTTATCTGGCGTTTGTAGCTCCGATACCACAACTTCCTCCACAAACGCCATATCGTCAACCCCAAAAAGTCCGGTCCATTTCACCACCGCGCGCCGTCCAAGATCCTGTACCGCGCCATCCGTGGCATGACCCCGCACAAGAGTGCGCGGGGAGCCGCCGCGCTCGAACGTCTCAAACTCTTTGAGGGCGTCCCACCACCGTACGACCGCAAGAAGCGTATGGTTGTCCCCGAAGCCCTGCGGGTGCTGAGGTTGAAGCCCGGCCGCAAATACTGCACTGTCAAGGTCGGTGTGCGCGTCTCGCCTCGCTGTTTGTTCTGACAGAGCTGGTGCAGCGTCTGTCCCACGAGGTTGGCTGGGGCTACAAGGACGTCGTTGACCGCCTTGAGGAGAAGAGGAAGATCAAAGCGCAGGCCTTCCACGAGCGCAAGGTACGAGCGCGTGTGTGTCTCTGACGGTGTGCTGACTCGCATACAGCTTGCTGCGGTCAAATTGCGCCAAAAGGCACTGTCGGACAACGGGGCGTCGTTTGAAAAGCTGACGCAGCTGGGGTACTAGAGGACGCGTATGCTGCCATATGATATGTACTTCCCTGCGTACTTGCCCATGACACTATGCCCTCGCCACAAGTCTAAGGTGTTAATGAGCGCAAGGTGTTAATTAATGACTCTGAGTTTGTACTGAAGACAGCGCATCCAATTCGGCAATTGCCGGCTAGTGAAAATTTGGTAGTCCTTTTGCTGTGTTCCACTCCCTCCCTTCCTCCTTCCTCCCGCCATGCCCTCCGACTCCCCCACCCCACGCGATTCCGGTATGCTTCTCCCCCCCCCCCCCCCCCTTGTTTCGACTGACCCCACCCACAAAGCTTCCCCACCCCAATCGCGTTCTCCTTCTCCCGTGGCCCACGACACCCTGACCCTGCGTGCCCTCGTCAGCACGAAAGATGCAGGTGTGATCATTGGCAAAGCCGGCAAAAATGTCGCCGATTTGCGGGAGCAAACCGGCGTCAAGGCTGGCGTCAGCAAAGTCATCCAGGGCGTTCATGAGCGCGTTCTCACTGTCACAGGTCCTGTTGAAGGTGTTGCAAAGGTCCGCACCCACCGAGTTTCTTCTCGCGCCCCCGCTCGTCCTAATTCCATCTCCAGGCCTACACGCTCATTATTTCCCAACTCGTGGCCACAAACCCGACCTCCCCCATAATCTCCTCCCCGTCCTCCGTCCACACCTCAATCCGCCTCCTCATCTCCCACAACCTCATGGGCACCATCATCGGCCGCAATGGTCTCAAAATCAAGGCTATCCAGGACGGCTCTGGTACCCGTATGGTCGCCTCCAAAGACATGCTCCCGCAATCCACGGAGCGCATCGTTGAGGTCCAAGGCGCCCCCGACGCCATTGGTCATGCCATCGAGGAAATCGGTAAATGTCTTTTGGAGGACTGGGAGCGTGGCCTGGGCACTGTCCTGTTCCATCCTGGTACAGGCGATGACAGATCTGCCAACAGGCGCTCCTCGGTCAACGGCCTTCCCGGTTCATACGGCGCCACCCGTCGGACAAATGGTGACGCTCGTGGACGAGCATCACCTCCCGGGTCTCCTCCTATGCCGCAATCTCCTGTGCTCTCCCAACCGCCCGCGAACCTTCGCACGCAAAACATATCCATTCCGTCGGATATGGTCGGCTGCATCATAGGTCGAAGCGGCACCAAGATCACCGAGATTAGGCGTCTTTCCGGTTCAAAAATTTCCATTGCCAAAGCTCCTCACGACGAGACTGGCGAGAGAATGTTCACCATCATTGGCACCCCCGACGCCAACGAAAAGGCCCTGTTTTTGTGAGTCATCAAAAGTGCGACCAGTGCTTTACTAATGAGCCTGTCTAGGCTCTACAATCAACTGGAGAGTGAGAAGGAACGGCGGGTCAACAAGGAGACTCACCAACAGCAGCAGGAAATGCAGGAGTGAGCATCCTTGGAGCATCCCAAGGGTTCCTCGTCCCTACCCTAGCCGTTCTTTCTTTCTTTGTACACTGGGAACCGGGGCGCACTCCAGGGATCTCTCCCCCCTCTGCCGCCTCCGATATGCGACGCGGCTCTATCTATCCTTACCTCCCGCTATCTCCCCCTTCTTGAACCGAAAAAAACCTCCGCCATCTATCCTGTGTATTGTCCCGCTGATCTTCCCTCGTTATCGCCGTCCCTGCTCCCGCGCACTCACGCTGACCCTTAGTAGTAGCTAATGGATGCTGATAATCGTCGTACAGCTTTCGTTTGCAAAGAAAAAGGAAATCTTAGGGTACAAAGTAATTGTGTATGTCTATGTACGCCGAATCACAAAAATGCAACAACCACCATGGTTTTCGCAAACGTATTCGTCCCATTACGCCCAGGCGTATGCCAACCAGCTCGCGCCCGCGACGACGCCCCAGGGATACACGTTCTCGTCGACCTACAACCCGCCTGTCCAGCAAAATGTCCCCAGCACATCGTCGGCTGTCTGGTACCACCCGGGGAACAGCCGGTGCACTTATAAAACTTGCACCTTCCAGGGGTCGCCCCAGACCGTCGAGACCCACATGATGGACCGCCATCTCATCTACCCCCAGGGCTGGGAAAGGCGCAAGAAAAAGCCCGAGTGGGACACAGATCCGAGTCTCAAGGGGTGGGTGCCTTCGTATACACACGGGGCATTTCCGCTGCCAGGCTGACCGCGCGCGTAGGAAACCCATCCCCATTCAAGGGACGACGATTATCCTCGACACGCCAGAGGTGCTCGAGGCGTGGATCGCGGAGCGCAAGCAACGCTGGCCGACCGCGGCGCGCGTGGAGGACAAGAAGCGCAAGATGGACGAGGCGGTCGCGCGCGGTCAGCTCTCGCTGGAGGACTCGGGCTTCGCTGCGAGGCGCAAGCGGCGGCGCACAGACGAGGGGGCGAATGATGGGGAGCGGCAGAACGCGCGGGGGCGGGGACGCGGCGTGGGACGCGCACGGGGTCGGGGCCGCGGTACAGACGCTGGCTGGAGCGGCCGCGGGCGAAGTGGGGCCTTGGTCCCTCGGCCGAGGGTGGACACAAAGACACCCGCGACAGAGTCCAGCTCGGATTCGGAAAATAGCAGCGGCGACGACGACGACGACGAACCCGAAGTCGTATCTTCCAAGCCGTCCTTCGTCCAAGGGGATGCGCCGAAGTTGGAGGGTGATCTTACTGCCGAAGCTGTTGTCGCTGCTCAGAACGATCTCCCGCAGCCAAGCGCTTCTGTCGGACCCCTCGAGGTCAAGAAAAAGCCTCGACCCCTTCAACCAAAACAACCGCCCCGCAACCCGTTTGCGTCGCGTCCTACCCTTCTCCGCAACGTGAGGTCGCTACACGTTTTTTTTGTCTGGAGTCTGACTTTCTCCTAGCTGCTTCTTCCCGAAATTCGAATAACGGTCTCAAATCTGTCCCAGGCCATCCGCTTTTTGGTGGATAATGATTTCCTCCAGGATGTAGAACTTCGGCCAGGACAAGCCAACCAAAAGCTTATAGAGGTGTTGAACGAGGCGCCATCATAACTATCGTTCACTACGTAAATTACTTGCGGTGGGCTATGAGCCATCGCTGTCCGAGTCGCTGTCAGAATCACTGTCACTGCCGCAACTGTCGCAATCGCGGTGCGCCTCCAGTTCGCTGGGATCAATTTCCAGCGTCCGTTTCTCCACATCGAAACCCATGCCCATTAGTCCTCCTGAAATCTCGTCGATTTTTGACGGTGCAGTTACTACGACGGCGACTGAGGACGACGCGTCGAAGAGAGGAAGGAAATAAGTCCGGAAGACGGCCAGGACGTCCTCTTTGGAGACGACTTGATACTTATCGAGCAGATCGATTTGATGCCTTTGAGGCACGCCTCGTAGGGCCTGGTTTGTGAACGACATCATGGCCTAGAACGAATCAATCAAATCGTAAACCACTCATAGTTGCTGATGTTTACCGCCCGTCCAGCCGTTGAGACATTTTTAGCAACTCCATACACGACACTGCTCTTCGCAGCATCCAGAGTCGTTGTTTCCAAAGATATCTAGGTGCCAGGAAATCAACAGAGAACAGAGCATTGAACGAATCAGTCATACTGATCCGTCAACAAGCCCTTTCAACACATTCGAAGCTTCTTTGAAGGCACCCATGCTGTTTGAGCTCTGGAAAAGTGTCAGGGAGGGCCTCAATAGCATGCAACTTACATACACGGTACAGCGAGAAACTGAGGAGTCCGGATTCGACGTCCAGTGAAACGTAGGCGCCATATGCCAACCCAGACCCCCGGATGTACCGCTAGGGACGCTTGTGAGATTCGAGCGGCGCTTTCTTTCAGTTAACTTACCCAGAGATAACTTTCCGTAGCATTGAGTACCTCAAGAGCAACGCGGAATGCAGGGTATTCGGGATGCTTGAAACCTTGGATAGCTTTCGTGGAGTGGGTCACATATGAACTCTCGATCGTCGGGAGACCCATAACGATGGCCTTGAGAACATATATGAGAAGTAAAACAAACATGTAGCACTGGCATTACCTTTGTTACAGGTTTTTTGCCGAGTTCACTGAGGGTTTCAGAAGACAGCGGCACCGGCGAGAGGGCGGTTTCCTGACAAAAATGGAATTCAGAAAGTGCCGGAGGTTATCACATAGTCGTCGTACAGGTAGCGACGACCCAAAGTACTTGCCCCAGATGGAACGTGGTTTGTCCAGTTTCATGACATTTCCCGTCACGGAGAACCGAACACCAGACGGGTCAGTTACTTGAAAAAACAGTCAAGCAGAGAACCCAAACTTAGGACCCTGTGCGCACCAAAACGCCTAATTTCTTGGAGATCAGCCAAAACCTCATTCGGACTGTCAAGTAGTTGCTTTGCGAGTTTGGGGATGAAGTCAGCTTGAGACAGTATACCGCCTGCTCGCGATGTCGATGCTTCACTGTGCAGCAAATCGGCCCATAATGATCCCAGTACTGTGTTCCCATCCCTCTTCATCTCAGGTAAAGATTGCTGGATTTTAGCGATGGTGACCTGTAGCCTGAAAACATGGTCTGATGGATAAATAATGATTGTATTTGATCATGCAGACGAACCTCTCTTTATCAAATTCAGCACCGTACACAAGGTCTTTCACCCATGCAATCGCTGTTTCATAATGCGCTGTTTCTACTTTGATGCTGATACGCAGAGTTTCTGCAAACGAATTGGAGACCCCTAAGCCTACTTCATACGAAACGGTTTCATTGTCAAGTTTGTTAACAACCTCCTCGTGTGTCAGACGCTCTCCGGACTGTCTTTTGACTGGCAAAGCAAAGAAAGCCGACAGGTACGTTGAAATAAGACTGGAAAAAACCCATATAAGTCAATGTCATATTCAAATTGGCTCACTTACGGGCGAAGTCGATTCGGGAGTTTTGTCAAAGAGAAGAATGCGTGTACACTAACGAAGTCGGACTAGATCTCTCGTGGGCATACTAACTTGAGCGGAGAACAGACCACTCACCTCTACGTGATCATACTGCAAGAAAAACGGTAAATCCGAACCATCGGATCGGATATGTCTAGAAAGCTCTTTGGAGTCGGTCGCTTTAATCGCGCTGGGAGATCTCCGTATGCCCTCCTCTTGCAGACTCTGAACAGGAATGAAAGCGATGCTCTTCACGCTTGGAACGGCAAAATCCAGGAGTATCTCGGTTGGGATAGGCTTGTCGTGCTCCGCCTTGGCTTCCTCGAGCTCCTTCTCTGCCTTGCGCAATCCATCCACTCCCAATCGAGCCACTTGAGCAGCTACGCGAGCCTTTTCATCGCTATCGAGTTTTTCAGCTAGAGCAGCGGACGGCTTTCCGCGGACTACCACACGGTGTGGATCAATGTAATATCTGTAATGATGGCGTGAACATGGACGAAGGTTGAAGATGGTAAATAAGTATACTTCTGGAGGAGATCTGTCCACTGTTTGCTTGTCCATTTTCGGACCGCAGCATATTGGTTGATCTCGTCCATGGACCCTTCGAGTTCAGAGCCATCTTCTGCGCCATACAAGAAGTCATTTATTATAGTGTCGGAAAAGGTATCGCCTTTCGCAGACTCGAGCTTGCTTCTCAACTTTTCGATCACGTCAGCTGCCATACGCATCACCACAAAATCTACGGACCTGGCGCTCGTCCCTATTGATGACCATGGCCATTCTATCCATATCTATCCCTTCGGACACTATACGTTTCAGACTTGTCTTCAGTTTATTGTCGAAGTCGTCGAGGTGTTCTGTAGGTACTGATCCAACGTATATGGGCAAGTAAAGCGCAGTGGATCGCGTGTCCTCCGAAAAATAGATGTATGTACTGCGTGGGCTTGAGAGTCTGATGCATAGTGGTAGAGAACTTGACGTACCACAGGGGAGAGTCTATTTCAATATATTCCTTGTTCAAAGGTGCCACAGCGGAAGAGGTCAGGTAAGTGCCAATTAAATCTAGCGCCTGCAGACGACTTTAGGTCTTACAAAAAGTATTGGAACCAAAATTGGGAGACCTTTCTTTCCAAAAATTCATTTGGGGCGGGTCCCAAAGAGCTGATGATTAATTCACCCATGCCTGGCATTGTTCAGGGAGATACATTCTGAGAATAAGGAATCCGACTCACTTTCATCTTTTTCAGGAAATTCGACCGTGTCCTTGATCGTTTCGTACAGCGGAGGCCGAATTGCACTTGGTGTCTCCACAAAGGGACGCTTCCAGCCTGGAGGGCGAGGGCCCAAGCTTTGGCCATGTGCAATGAGGTTTGGTTCTACCTGATCCTGTACAACAGATAGGAGAGTCGAAGTTCCGCTCGAGAGCTTGCCTGTCACGATAAGTGACAGGTTATGGGGAACATAATATGTGCTGTGATATTGGCGTACTAGCGCATCGTATCGACTTGAGCAAGACAGACGGACTGGCAGTACCCGGTACTCACTTTGCTCAACGGTTAAAACTCGCAATGCTTCCATTAGGCCGCCGGTTTCACTGCGATACGCACTACCAGGGGGATCCAACAATCGTTGCAAACTAAGGCGGATAAAGGTCGATCTAGGGCCGCGTATAGAGATGAAGTCATTCATACCGTAGGGCCATCAGATCTCCTGAGGTGTTTTCCCGTCCCTGCATTTCGCTATAGACCACACCGGAGTCTTTTCCTTTAGGATCAATGTGATGGACCTGGACGCATTTTCAGACTATAGAAACCTGATTGCGGGAAGAAACGCACTTCAGTAACGAACCTGGAACACGACCACAAGACGTCAATTTATTGACATTATAGTTTGAAATACCGACCCAGCTTTCGTCATGGTTGGGTAAAGAATATGGTCGACATATATTGGTAATAACTGGAGAAATCCTTGTTCCCCTGCTGTAGAGACAGTATAGGCCGTGTGATCATTGTCCGTCCAAGCATTTGTTCCGTTGGAAAAGCCTCGATTAGCAAGGTGGTCGATGATGCCTTTGTATGGGTACTTTTCTGATCCCATAAATACCAAGCTACAACGTAGCGATGAGATCAGATGAAAGACGGTCAACTGAAGCAGAGATATCGCACTGTTCTAGTGTATGTGGACATCCACTGTCATCGAATACTGTTATGTGGTGGTCAGGGTAAGGTTGGACTGTATGGTGGACGCCACACTTTCCGTGGCCACAGCAAAGTAGCCATTCACGATGGGGGCTAGGTGAAAATAAATGATCCATGAATCTTCCAAGAGCAGTTGCGCACCCTCATAGTCTAGATGGACAACACTCAGCCCGGTCACTCGACTCCTCCACTTTGAAACTTCGACGTCCGTGAAGCCCAACTTGACTCTCTTGACGAGATCGAAATTGCCGAATTTCTCGGTTGCTAGAGAGACCATACTCCGATTCAAGAGGTTTCGGGCCACGAGAGAGGGTGTGTATCTAAATTGAAGGGCTTTGTTCGGATGACAAGAGCGTGTCCAGAATCGCTGCATGCAAGAGGTGATTGATCTCTCTACGCGAGCGAAGTGATCGATCACCGGCATCACGCGGCATCCGTGTCTTTTGCTGGTGCCGCCGGTTTGCTTGTCTTGCTGCTGGGGCTTGCTAATGATCTTCGACTACTGCTCATCTCAATTTAGTCTGTCTACATGCCTGTATTCTATGCAAAAAATCTGACCCTCAGTCACAGCCATGTTTTATGTATGTAGAGCACCGGGCACAGAGCACTTTGCATGTTCCTGCCGGAAGGGAAGAAAAAGAGTTATGTGCGGAAGGAATTGCATTATTGGACAGATTATGTGCACCATATACAGTGGTAGGGTTCCATACTGATTGCAGAGTGAGGCTACGAGGAATCTAGGATGCGAAACACGCGCGAGACACGAGTAATAAGGCAAAACGCGTCGAGTGACGCGTAAAAGCGTAAGTGACGAATTGACGGCCTTAGTGATGGCCGTGACGGGAACTACCGTTTTTTTTTGGGGGGGGGGGGGGGGGGGGTGTCGTGAGAAAGAGTTCCGAGACAACCTCGACGCGAGGCACGAGCGGCTTGAGTTTGTCAGAGGATAAGGCAAAGAGAGCGTGAATCGGAATAGTGGGTGACGCGAACGTGACTCGGTCACGTCTTTCTTGATCACGTACCACCATCGCGATTCACGCTTCAGCTTTTTCGTACTCGCCTTTCTGTATATTTCGTACCCTACAACATGACAAACGGAATCAGAGCATCGTCCAGCTCTCAACAGGCACCGCCCCTGCCTCCGCCATGCGAGAGGAAGATGCACTCTTTGCAGGCGGTCATCCTCGCGCTGAAGGACCTCCCGACCGATATCAGACACAAGAAGAACACAGAGATCAAGGGGAGGAACACAGAGAGGGCGCTCCAGCACGCAAAGCACCTCGAAAAGCTGCTGCACACCACCGACGTGTCTGACGACAAGTCAATGATCATGGTGTCGATGGAAACTCACCGTAAATAGACCGGCGAGAAACACTCAGATGAGACCAGAGATACAAATAGACCGTTGCGTGGGATTAAGAAAGCAGAGTACGCGTACAAGAGGATGAGAGTAAGAGACAAGAAAAGCCTGGGGTGTGACCGAAGGTCACATCCCCAAAAGAACGGTCCGTGATGTATGTTAGTAAGCCGACAGGTTTACAGTCGAGCACCAAAGAACCATCCCCCGTGTTGCGCTTGCACAGCATAATGTCCAAGCTGTCACCCCAGTCAGCCAAGGACCTCTTGCGAACACTCCCTTTCTTTGGTGGTCGCGACAAGCGCATGAGGGAGGAGGACTCGGATGAGAGAAAGGCAGCTAAGAAGATCAGGGATGAGATTGTCCTCCAGCCCAGCATGAGTCTACCAGTTGCTTTCCACTCCCTCCTTTTCGACCTGCGCGCCCATGATGTGTACATTCCCCTCTCCCTCTTCACCTCTCCCAACCTCGAACTGATCAAATTCCTCTTCCGCAACGCTCACCACAAGGAAACTTAACGTGCCAGCCCCAGGCCATAAGCAGCCACTTGTCCTCGACATGGACACTTTCGAGCAGAAGTACCTCAAGGAGCTCGACCTCGACCACATGCAGTGGATCGAGGAATCACACAACTACATCTCGTTTATCGAGGAGGCGTCTGGCAGCCCCGACTCCCCAGAGAGCGTCCGTTGGCACTTCCATTTCAGCCACTTCGAGCATGCCAAGAAGGCCCAGGAAAACTACCTGGCCATCCTCACCACAGACGTCTGCTTGCATAAGAAGTATCTTTCCCTCCCTTTCCGTTTCGACCTGACTTTCTACGTGTGCGAGCTTGACCAGGCCATAGGCGAGCTGCGCCTGCAGCAGTTGGAGCTGCGCCTTGGCAGAGGCGTGGCCTCCTCGTCCAATGCTGGAGGTTGCAGAGGTGCTCCTGGTGGGGGCAATGGTGACGGTCGCAGCGGCAGCGTTGGAGGCGGCCACGGCAGAGGCACGGCCCTTTCAGCAGGGCAATGGCAGCAATGTGCCTGCCACCGTCTGCCTCCTGTGCGCCAGGTGTGGCCACTTCTGGAACCACTGCAGTTCCACCACCTTCAATAACAACACGGCCATCTTTGGTGTTGGGCGTGGCTCTGACATTTGCATGATTCAATCTGGCCAGACACTATGTCGGGCGTGGAATGCCAAGGGCGCTGGGGCCCACTGCTCGCACGATGCCACCCAGTGTGCGCACCACTGCTTCTGCGGCAGCCGTGACCACCATGCTTTCAACTGGTCCTGCCACTGCAACCCACCCACCTAACGAGCAGCGCCATGGTTTCTTTCTTGGAATCTTTTCCTTTCTCTGCTTGCTCTCCAGCTCACGATGAAATCTTGAACCGCATCACCACACCCTATAACATCAGCGCGCTCGACTCTTTCCTGACCAAGCATGACCTCTCTGCTACTTACCCTTCCCTTGTGTGCAATCTACAGACCGGCTTCTCAATGGGCGACTTCCCGACCTTACGTGAGATGATCATATTCAAAAACCATCCTTCCGCTGTCACCTACAGCGATTTTATCGACACGTACCTGGATGAGGAGGTCGCCGCCACCGCATGAGCAGCCCTTTCTCGCAAGCCAAGACTGAGACGATCCTCAAGGGGTTTTTCCAATGTTCACCCATTATCATCGCCGTTGTGAGGCTGCACTATGTTTGCCCACCGTTGCGACATAATCCGCGGTGTAGTCCGACTGGCGCCAGGATCACTCCGCCACACTCTGTGATCGTCTACAACCTAGTTTGCATCGTCTGCCAGAGTCTGACTACGACCGTGTCCGATGAGCAACTACACCATCCACTGGCACCAGGATCATTCCGCCACGCTCTGCGATCGTCTACAACCAAGTTTGCATCGTCTGCCGGCTCCAGGATCATTCCACCATACTCTGTGATTGTCTACAACCAAGTATGCATTGTCCGCCGGCTCCAGGATCATTCCGCCACACTCTGCGATCATCTATACATTGTCCATTGGCTCCAGAGTCACTCTGCCACGCTTCGCGACTGTCTACGACCGAGTCCGACCAGCGACTACACTGTCCGCTGGCTCCAGGATCATTCTGCCACACTCTGCGATCATCTATACATCGTCCGCTGGCTCCAGAGTTACTCTGCCACGCTTTGCGACTGTCTACGACCGAGTCCAACCAGTGACTACACCATCCGCTGGCTCCAGGATCATTCCGCCACACTCTGTGATCGTCTACAACCAAGTTCACATCGTCCGCCGACTCCAGGGTCACCCCGCTACGCTCCGCGACAGTCTATGACCTGGTCTGACCAAGAATTGCACTATCTGCTGGCACAGGGATCAATCTGCCACGTTCCGTGACCATCAACGACCAATTCCGACCAACAATTACATGGTCCGTGCGCTCGCAGAGTCACTCCACCTACAAGAAACACACCACGAACGTTTCCGACATGTCCGATGAAGACATATGCAGTCCGCTGGCTCGCAGAACCATTCTGCACACTAGGAAATCAGTCTGCAAGCTCATACAATGAATCCGCACAGCTGGGAGGGAGAGCGGGAAGAGGGGGACCTGTTCCCGATTGTCGGAAAGATGAATGGAGTTATCGGAATAAGGGAAAATCACATGGACTTTAGAAGACCAATTTCAACCAACAATTACACGGCCTGCACGCTCGCAGAGTCACTCCATCTACAAGAAACACACCACGAACATTTCCGACATGTTGGACGAAGACATATGCAGTCCGCTGGCTCGCAGAACCATTCTGCACACTAGGAGATCAGTCCGCAAGCTCATACAATGATTCCGCACAGCTGGGAGGGAGAGCGGGAAGAGGGGGACCTGTTCCCGATCATCAGAAAGATGAATGGAGTTATTGGAATAAGGGAAAATCACATGGACTTTAGAAACAGTATAAATACCACCCACTGTATCTGGAGAAATCATCTCCGAACTCCCCCGCTTTCTGCTACTGTCATAGACTAGAGTGGAAAAGTAGGAACCTGCCAATCTATAGAGTTCACTGGTCACCAGGGGCTCTCTTCTTTACTCATCCTCCATTCTGAACAAGAATAATCCCTGGAAGTGTTGTCCTTTAGGCCCTTCACAAAACTCTTCAGTCCTCTCCAGGTCCTGAGAGGCACTGTCCACCAACAGATTTTATACCGTGAAGCTCCAAAAGAGCTCTGGTATGGCGCCAGTTCTTGGTACAGATCCATTCTGACCCCAAACGACTGCGCGGAAACAAATCAATTACCCAGATCCATTCTCTGCTTCAGAACCTGTCAACAATATTAGTGTTTCGAAGTGTGCGGACTCTCTGAGGAGCCATCTACATCCTTCACATAGTCTGTTGAAGCATCTGCCTTCTACGTGTAATCATTCACGGTACTGTGGAGCGCGATCAGAGATCTGCAGAGATCATTTTTCTGTTTGCTTTCAAAAGCGGACAGTGTCCATTCCATTAAAAACCCATAAAAACTACACATCCTTGGAGGCTTACAAAGTGAACCTGCATCACGACAGAGGCTTTTTAACAGCTCTGCCTGTAGAAGAGAATTCACCGTGTATCCTCCAAGAAGGCCCCAGATTCGTATCAACATATCCGAAGGATACAGGTCTAGAAAGGGCAACCTAGTGCTTCCTACGCGAGTGGAGACGATTCCGCTGTGTACCAGTAGTGCGAAACAAATATTATTGGGAAATACGGACCCCATCAGACGGATCATAACTATTACATTAACCAACTAACTTTCATCCATACAGGAAATTTTAACAAGCACAATACCTAAGCCCTCCATCACAACTGAAAGCTGTGAACTCTATTCCCTCTAGAGGACGAACACTACTCTACTTGCAAAATACTACCCTGCATCCAGTAGAACCGCAGTCCACATCACACCGTCCAGCTGCAAGGACCCAACAAGCCCAACAAGCTCTGTCTGTGTCGACATCTCTCCAAGGGCAACAAACTCCACCCCTCCACCAACGATTTCATTGACAAGGAGATGTTCCCGACGAAGTTCGGAACGACATCGGAGGTGGCCGAGATTGTGAGCGCTTACCTTACCCTTTTCCCTCTTTCTTCTCCCTCATTTTTTCTTTCTTTCTTCCTTATGCATGGCCTTACCTCCGTTCTTTCTTCCTTTCCATGTTACCCACCGCCTGCATGCGCCTCTTTACACTGTTTCCCCTCTTCCTTTCTCCTTCCCCCCTTACCCACCGCTCGTGCACATGTTTCCTTCCTTCCTTCTTACGTGACGACTTACTCCCTTTCTTACCCTTCAGATCGCCAGCGCACCCCCAGGCACGCAAGCGATGGTCCTCGACATCGTGAAATTCCATCGCACTTGTCCAATACAACCCTCAGACAAGTGCTGGTTCGTCCTGCAGGGCCTGAAGGGGTTTTACATCGAGCACAACTGCCCTTTCGGTTGCTCCTCGTCCAGCAGCAATGCCGGTTCGATAGCCTCCGCCATCGTCGATATCTGGGAGCATGAGGGCGTGAAGACTCAGAACCGCTACAAGGACGATCTCCTCCTGCTCTGCTTCCCATCTCCTCCGTCGTCAACGCATCCTCCAGGGCGACCACTTACACCTACACTTATGATCGCGCACAGGCACTCAGCCTCATTGCGCCCATCGACATGCCGTGGCACCCGACGAAGGCCAGGATTTTGAGGACTCGGCGGTCTACATTGGCTTCGACTGGGATATCATGCACAAGGTTGTCTCGCTCACAGAGGAGAAGAGCATCAAGTTCCTCTGTCAAGTGCGCGATTTTGTCACCGATTTCAAAACCCGGCCCTGCCAGATCCGCGACGTCGACAAGCTCCACAGATCCCTCTGCCACATCACCTTTGTGTACCCGCTCGGCTGCTCACACCTCCCTGCCCTGTCCTCCTTCTCGGCATCCTTCAAGGGCGACACCTTCAGAGATGGTGCGCACTCCTTCGGTCTGGACAGTATCAGGATTGAAAATATTAACTAACAACTCCAGTTTCAGAGCAATAGAAATTTATTCAATAACTTACATAATATAGGCAAAGAGGCAATTATATAAACATCATGACTAATCCTTAGCGATTAGCTTGTGATGATTATTTGAAGCATTGAAGAATCTAGGGGAGTCAATTGCAGTCAAACAAATGAGTCAGAAAGAGTCAATGTGAGTCATGACTGAGTCATAAAGGAGTCATAAGAATATGACTAGGACTGAAATGAGTCATAGCTGAGAGGTATAAAAGGGCAGCTGAAATTGTAGATAGTTACCTAGTTACTTCTCATCAAATTAGTAATCTAAATATAGATTTTAAACTAATCTTGATTCGAGTGCTCCAATCTTAGTCTCTTCAGAACTCTCCTTCCTTACTCAGTCCCATTCATCTGACGACGCTTCGATCAGATCATGTGACCTCCGTGATTATTCAAGTTCAGGTCTAAGCTAGGTTAAGCCTCGCCATTACACGTGCACGGTTAACTAGCTTAGTGAAAGTTTACAGCAGATCAAGTTCAAGTCTAAGCTAGGTTAAGCCTCACCATTACGGTTAACTAGCTTAGTGAAAGTTTACAGCAGATCAAGTTCAAGTCTAAGCTAGGTTAAGCCTCGCCATTATGCGTGCGCGGTTAATTAGCTTAGTGAAAATTTACAGCAGATCAAGTTCAAGTCTAAGCTAGGTTAAGCCTCACCATTACGCGTGCACGGTTAATTAGCTTAGTGAATTCATACCACCTCCAGATTTAAGTAAAGCCTTCTTTTCTTTTAAAAGCAACACTTACACCTATAGAATCGAACTAGTGGGAATCGTCCGAAGAAAGTCAATTCCGACGAAACTCATGGGTATTATTATCCACTCGACAATGGCACTCAAGTGGTGGGACGAGACCCTCTCGAAGGAGGGCGTCTTGTGGCCCCTGGTCGCACGCGGGCCCCCAGTCAACCGCCATATTTTTGTCGACGCTTCAACCATGTGGGGAATCGGCATTCTCCTCAGCGGCAGGTGGGACATGTGGCAGCGGATCAGCCTGGAATTTGGGGTACAGGCACATCGGCTGGCTCAAGGCCATCGCCCTCAAGCTTGTCATTTACGCCGTCAAGGAGGTGGATTTCCATGATGCCCACCTCTGCGTCCACTCTGACAACCAGGGTTTTATCAGCGCTTTCGACAAAGGCCGCAGCAGGAATTTCGAGATGAATCTCTCCA
>JARGXW010001392.1:0-22878 GCA_029204085.1 Mycena sp. CBHHK59/15 | reverse complement strand
AGAAGTTTCTCTACAGATGCATGATTCTTACGTTTTTCCCGTGTCAGGGCAGGGCCTTCTCGGAGATGGTCTTCTTTGATGCCCGCATGGATCTAAAGGACAAAGCTTTCAGTATTTTTGGAAACAAGATGCGTCGAAATTCTGTACCTTTGTCATCTTGGCCAATTTCGGAATTCCTAACCGACTACGGTGAGGAGTCTCCTTGTTCTTGACATCCGAAAATACATGTTCACAGCCTGCCTGGTTCACGACCACAGCAAATACCAATAAGGCAAAGCATGAAAGCTCCCCGGTGCTATTCTTGAGGGCCATCCAAACTGCGATTGGATCCTTGCCCTAAAAGCAGTTGAACAGGAGCTCACACGACAGGTGAGAAAGAGAAACTGTACCACGGAAGCACTGAAATCGTCGCGGGCTGCAGCCCAACCCTCAAACGGCCCGGTTGACGAGAGTTAAGAGAACATCAAGTGAGAAAGTTGCCGTTCATTCACCCCCCGTTCTTCGGCAGAGTCGGTGTTCCCAGGGTAATCCATCATACGTCGATAGAGCTTGAGTAAATGCACTCGGTAACACATGCGGACAAGCAGCAATGTTTTTTCCTCCCAAAATGTGCGTAATAAATGCTCCCTTCTCACCACGAACACTCCCTGCAGCGTGGCAGGCTACACACCAATCAGAATTGGAAAATGGCTGTGAGCAGAGACTCACCAGCCACAAAGGACGGTCCCTGCGCCACAAAATCTGCATTATTATACGTGCCAGCGTCACTAAAGTTCCAATCGTTTCCGTTTTCAAACGTTTTCAAACGGTTAAAACCGTTTCTGTTTCCGTTTGTTTGTCGGGAGGCTCAAACGGTTTGAAAACCGTTTTCAAACGGTTCAAATGGTTGGGTTCGGGGGTCCAGGAAGGCCGCACCAGGGCGTGCCCAAAACGTTTTCGGAAGAGGTGATTTTAGTTGCAATCAGATTGCTTGATCGGACCGGTGCTCCTTGTCATCTACCACCACGAGCGGGCCATCCCGGAGCCAATATTTTGACCAACGGGCAGCCAACCATCTGAACAGCGAGTATTATAAAGCTTTTCATCACTTGTGATGTATAAATTTACCTCTTTGCGTCAGATGTTTACCAAGGTGACCAAACAGATGTTCCGCTCGAGCACGCCGACACTTCCTTGGGTTCTCCCTATGGGAATGCTCAAGCACCTCCTGTCATCTAAGGACGACCTAAACTTGGACGTCCGGCTTCGTACCGCTGCGGAGGCAGGCCTCGGCAAGTTGGAAGTTTACTATTCCAAGGCCCGCAACTGCCAATTACATTCTATCGCGACACGTACATATTTTATTTGCGCCTCCTCTGTTGATGTGCTGCTAGTAACTCACCCATCTCTGGGTAATGCTCACTGAAATGTGTATAAAGGATGGGCTACTCAAACGGGGGACGTTGGACTGTGGACGGGGATACCTAGTAGTACTGCTTTAATGCCCTGTTGTGTGCTCTGCAGGCATCCGGAAAAAATACCATTTTAAACTGTTTCAAACGGTTTTAAACTGTTTGTATACCGTTTCCGTTTGTTTTGCCAGGGGCACAAACGGAAACCAAATGGTTGGAGCCTTAAGCGTCACGCTGCAATTGCTGATGCTTGACACATGCTTTGCAATATGTATAGTAGTGGCTGCTATTTTTCTTTTCTCCCAAGTTGTAGAAGCTGGCCCAGAGCGGATTGGAGGACATAGACTGGCGGCGGCGGCGGCGAAATGATTTTTTTTGTCTTCCTCATGCTAGTTCCGGCTATCTCCGGGATCGGGCCGGACAGCGGCCCGGACCCTTAAGCCTTCGTAAGCCTTAAGGGCGGTGGCGGGAATCCTGAAGCCTTCGCTTAAGACTTTAATAAGCCTTAACCAAATTAAGGCCTTAGCCCTTAAGCCAACACTGTTCGATGTCGCGTGAATTTCTCGTTTTCACGAGTCCGAGTCGTTCTTCCCATCTCTGGGGCGCGACCGTGCCGGCGACTCAGGGTCTCAGGCTCTGTCAACCCCGATCCGGAAACCTGGGGAATAAATTAATGGAGAGTTGACTCACTGACTCACCGACCGCGAAAATCGCCCGTCACCCTTGACGCCTCGCTGCGGGGGCCAATGTTGAAATGATTGAAGTTGAGGAAGAACAAAACATATTTGCAAAGTCAAGCTTAAGCTCGAGAATGAGTGCTAAGATATAAAGAGGAGCGCAAGAAGGAAGGACCGAGGAAAAATAGTCAAGACTGTCTGCCAGACTGAGAAAAAAAAAATTAATGACTCGGAGACAGTGGATGGAACGTTCCAATACTTTATCACATGAATTTCGTTCATTCGTTCGCTCGTCGTCGTCGTCGTCGTCGTCGTCGTCGTCGTCCCACCCTGATTTCGTTGAATCGCAAGACGAAATTGACAAGTGCTCGCTTTGGATTTCCTTGCTCTGCTTGTTGTGATAGACGACGATGATTGGAATTCAAGAGGGTGTTTCATATATAAAATTTTGGGCCCAAGTTGTGCCCTAACTTGTGCCTCAACTTGACCCCAACTTGCGAAGTTAAGGCAGAGGTTGGGGCAGAAGTTGGGCCATTAGTTGTGAAACACCTAAGCAGAGTTTTCTGCCTCGACTCCGAAGTTGAGACAAAGACGGAGCATACGAAAAGATGTGATGCAGGCCCGAGACCCGGATTAGCCAAAGTTGTATCGGGGCACAAGTTGGATGTCAAGTCGAGGTCTTGTGCACGACTTGGCATCAAACTTGGATTTTGTGCCTCAACTTGAGCCCCAACTTGCTGCCGAGTTGGGGCTCAAGTTGAGGCACAAGTCGGGCCCCGAATTCTATATATGAAACACCCGAATGTTCATCGTGGAAGTAGCATGAAAACTACTGGATATTCCAGGCAGATTGATAGATCTGCAGACACAAAATGGTTCTTGTATACAAGTCTGAATCAGCGCTCAAGTTTTTCAGAAGGTTGAGTCAATTTTTGAAGAGTCTGTTCCAGATATTCTAGTTGGAACTCAACCTCAAGCTGAGAATTAAACCAATGGACGATCGGGCGTCGTGATCTTGTTTAAGCGCTCCATCTGGAGAGCAATTCTTTGCAGAAACAAGATAAACAGCGTATATTTTTGAGGAAAAGGTACAAATAAGCGCAAGCTCGATCAACTGCCAAGATCTCAAGTCGTGCCGGTGGCGTTGAAAGTTGAACCGATGGGTCCAAACTTGATATTCGAATAGACGACCTGGGCATTGGGGCTGGCAGATTCCACATCTTTGGGAGCTCCAGAACTTGGCGAGCAAGTTCCACGACTGAAATCGAGATGGGTATAATCTGTGGAAAGGCTAGGAGGACTCACGTAACACCAGGAGAGCTAGCCGCTTTTGTTGGCGGGTACGGAGCGTCGAGCCTATCAGAGACAATCAGCTTCAACGGAAATTCAGTGAAAAACTAGGCAGAACCAGAGCATATTGGCGGCGTGGTCATCCTTGAATGACGGTTCAGAGCGTTGTTTCAACGAGAAGAAAAAGGAAATACCCAAATAGACATGACAAGGACCATTCCAGCACTGGCAGCTCTCGACATGGTGGCCATTCCACCCTTGGAAGCAAAGGTATTCGTATCACCAAATGCGGTCTTTTCTGTGGTATCCGACTGAACAGCGAGCCAAAGGAATGTGAGACTATCTTACGAGCGGCGCAGAAAGAGTCCGAGATGGCATTTCCAGTAGCACCTGAAGTCCGAATGTTAATCACGGGTTATCAGATCACAAGGAGACTTACCAGGGACGGTACTCATCGAATTGGGAATAACCTTGCCGTTTTGGACGTAGAAACGTTTAATCGAGGTGATTGGAGAACCGACAAACTGCGTGACGACGGTGATCTTCTGGCTGGTGTCGACAGTGAGGCCAGGACCATAGAACGACGTGTTTCCCATGCGATACGAGTTGAAGTCGCAGCCGGCTTGGTCACAAGTACCTTGAGTGCTGTTGAATCATTATCAGCTTGTGAACGCGGTCACGCGAGGAATCCGTACGAGTTTGGTGCCGAACAGCTGGTCCCAGTGCAAGTACTTTGTCCAAGAGTGGCTAGAATCAAAATTAGCCCAGATTGTTTGAGGAAATAGCCAGACGTACTGCAAGGATGCGGGGTGTAAGCTGAGGAGATCTATGTAGACGTTAGGCCCAAGTCGTCGAAATTTGGTTTGAACGGACCTTGTTCGCTTCCTATAGAGAATGATGAGTTCAGAGACGCATAAATCAGCTTCCAACGCACCCAGACATCCATTTCTGGGCAGCACGTCCCTGAAAAAATCGAAAAACTCGAATTAGCAACCATTTTCAGCGTTATTTCATCATTTCACCCACCCATCGTTCCCTAGAAGGTGTCAGCGATCGAAATAAACCCAGAAAAATGACTCACAGTGCCAGCATTTGCTGCGGAACCCATATTAGTTCCATTAAAGACCGGATAAGAATGGTGGCGTACTGTCATTTGGACTGGGGACCCATCCTGCTGAGTTTGCGACTCCATTGATAAACTTGATGTCTCTGGGGCATTGAGCGTCGCAATAACCCGTTCCATACTTGGCTCCGGCCTTGTTAGCTCCAGCAGATTTGGCAACACCACCGTCAGCGTCCATTTGAGCAAAGTACAGAGCGCCATTGAGACCACAAGGCAACTAAAGAAGAAGGTCAGCGTGTAATCTCGCAAGAAAAGACGATAGACGAACTTGGGATACATCAACGTCGAATCTGCGGCCATTTAGAATCAAATCTTCATCAGTTCGCTCAAAAGACTCACGTCTAGAGAGAAAAAAACAGATTAGTGATTGAAACACTATGCATACTGCAAAAGACTCACGAATTCCTGGTTGTTAAAGTTGAAAGTCTGGTACGTCGTTGTACTGCCTGGAGTCATCAAATAGACACGGCTACCGATGTTTGGCTGTTGGCTGACTATGAAAGATGTTAGTAGAGCCAATAATCGACTGTTCAGCAACTAACCAGTGACGAATTTCATCGTGAGTGCATTTCCACTTGTGGTGATCCCGTATGTGCCTGAAGCGGGATCAACAATAGAAGGCGGCGAGAAAAGCATCAAACCAGCGTAGTCACCGCCTTGGGAAGCAAATAAGTCTTGGCCGATTATTTTGAACAGAATCGACTCACCATCGAGAGCGCAGTTCGCAGCACAGGTCTTGCCGTCGGGACAAATAGTGGCGTCCCAGTGTTTCCTACAGCGACGTCAGCAAGAAATCTCGATATTGAGGGTTTATAGACCAAACCTGTGTAGCAATTCGTCGATCCGCTGGTGCCTTGGTGAAGCCAGCGCCAATTGGCGTCGAGCACGATGGTGGAAGACTGAGTGGTACAAGAGGTCCCTGGATGAAATTATCAGACGCTGAAATTGAAGCGATAAGCGTTCAACATACCGCCAGTTCCGGTGCATTTCTGCCAGGTCAGAGACGGGTGAACCTCTGCAACGTTGGTTCCAGCCAATTGACTGAGAGCGACAGGGAGAAGAGCAGCGAGGACGAGCAAACCAGATCGCGACATGACTGCAGGATTGTTGGATGGCAGGATTACCTGCATTCCAGCCTCCTTTATAGGTCTCAGAAGTTAAATTGCGGATATTATCCGGGAGACAAAAGGCCGTGGACGACTTGGTAAAGTGCCTGCTATGATCCCGTGGCATTCCAATACTTGACGAAATAGGCATGCGATGGATCATCCTCGCAGGGAGTCTCCAGGCCCCGACATTTAACCTGTGCTCGGGCACCAGCAGCCTAAAATCATCTGCTCAATTCTCGGGGTAATGGAGACACAGAATGGGACACCAGATCCTGACCAACTTCGGGAGGTTGAATGACAGGTGCTCTTCGGGATCGCCGGCACCGGAAGCGGGCCGCCAAAAAAGCTTCTGAAGCCCGAAAAGCTTCTGAAGTTGACACGAGCTGCATAGGCTGACGCGCCATAGGGTCAGTTCTAGGGCATTCCGCTTGGCATCACGGCTTGGCGCATCTAAATAGGACGTTCCTAGTGAAATAATCACACGGAGAACACCGAAATTTTGGGGGAGCCAATATAGAGCATATTAGCAAAATTTAGCCGAGACTTTGCTTGGGCTTTGATTGGCTGCTCCACAGCTCTCGACCAATGGGAGGCTAAGAAAAAACTCGGCTAATTTTTGCTAATATGCTATATTTATGATTCGAGAACGAGAGATTTTAAATTCCGAAATCCGACCCGATTCTCCAAGTTCCGATGCCAAGTCGGCGTCTTGTTTGGTACTAGTACCAGAGTCTGCCCCGCGACGAACGAGATCTCGGTATGAATTTTTCTATTGTTCGGGCGGTTTCGCTCGACACCTACTTACTTACTTTAATGCTTTCTTATTCTCTTTCCTTCAAAGCTTCATATTCTGCATCGTTGGAACGAACAAAACGACAAAACAGGTAGATTATTAGGGTTACGTGTGCTTGGGGGCTAGTGCCTCCGCATGGCAGTACAAGTCCTGCTAGGGTTTGCGAAGATATATAGACCTAATATAGATCCGGTCCGTCTGCTCAAATATTTTCAGATTTCTTTTTGGGTTCTGTATGACACAATGAGAACGATCCTAGGATACTCCAAAGTGCCATCACGATGTTGGAACGATTGCCATGAAAAGATTTGGCAGTAATGTCGTTATATGCACTGGAGTAGGATCAACTTCTTAGAAATCTCGGTTGGTGTGTCTTGCCATATTTCTGAAGCGCCCAACTAGCCCCGGTGGCGGAGAACGTAGTCGGACATAATAGTATGCTTTAAATAACCATTCAGCCTGGGGCGCTGGGTGAGTGAAATCCACATCCTAAGGGAACAAGGATGATTTATTCGAACATGGAGCTGACTCTCGCGCAGGGTGGGTCATTAGCGCGAGGAGTCATCCTGTGAGCCATAAGGTTTACTCAACGTTAGTCAATCCGCTTCGAGAAAATCATCCGCACCCCTTTGTGAGTCGTGGCATTAACAGCCCAGCCGGAATACAATACCTCGATCCAAGGGAGGTACACAATTGAATTGCTGGCTGGCCTATTGAGAGTGAATTATAAATGACCATGACTTAACGCGCCCTGCCTTCGATTCCATGCTTAGTAGGCACCCGTTCAAGTCGGGCTCAGGTCCTGAAGGCCGAGCGGTTGCCCTTTTGGTCCCCAAACCAGGCTATTCACGTGGAGCGGCTGTTGGACTTATTCTCAGCTGAGGCGGTAAATGGTCTAGGATGAATTCTACCAGGTGAAGTAGAATCGGGAACCGAACTTGAATCATCCGTAGAACCCCTCATCCAGCTCACTAGTTAAGCCCTACTTCAAGTTTCCTCTGTCAGGAATGGACGCTGCCGAGGGTAAGTGGTTGAGAGCCTCATCGGAAGAACCCGCATCCAACATCGACCACTCACCTGGGGTCTTGTGTGAGGTCGGGCTGATGGTTCATTTTGTTCCGGACAGTTTATTCAGGCTGAATTATACCCATGCGAGAATTTATGGTCCGAGGAGCGCACCTTCACGGTAAATCTGCCAACAAATGCAGCTGGGTTTTTTGTTTGTTTGTTTCTGCGTTGCATTCCTGATCGTGTCAGGGAACCCAACAACACAGTGAGTTATTACGGAAATAGCGTTGACATTCTCTTCACACCGCGAGGGATGAATGCCGGCGGTGGCCGGAGCCCTAAATTGCAAGGCAGTCAGTCATCTGTATGAGGGGAGGAAGGATGTGAGCACGACCTTGGCATGATGACTTTTTGTATGTATATGGGCGAGCATGAGTGGCGTGACTCACTGGGAGGCTCATCCATGCTCCATGTGTGTGGATCGACAGCAGAATCCATAAATTTTCAAGACAGAGAACACAACTTCCCGAAGAATCAAGACCAGACCCCGAGCCGAACGGGGTCCCTGCTGAATCCAGATTGTAATGGATTTTATGAGTGCAATCTTTCTGGTAGACGGATGGAGTACGGTACCGATGTGGTTGGATCTACTCGCATGACACGTGGATCTGCACTCGGGCAGAGTGATACATAAAAGGATAAGGTACGAGACCACACACCAAAAGAAATGGGGGGAAAAAGCGGCCTCCCCTTACAGCAACTGCGTCCGAAGAGGCAAAGAAAAATGGTGGCAGCAATGCCGTGAGCAGGTAGAATTTTCCAGTTTTAGTGCCGTTCGCAGAATCAAGGCGCAATTCCGCTGCGGAGACTTGCTGAGGTGCCAACCTTGCAGGACGGCAAGACGGAAGAAGAGTGGCGATGCCACGGATCACCGGGCCGAGCAAGGCTGTCTCCTGCTTTGTCTTTGAGCTTGTACGACCATTCGCTGGATTGAGACTTCAGAGACTTCCCTACACCTCTAGCTTGACCTTGAGCCCAAGTAGCATCGCCGCCCTCCACCGACCACGAACGCGAATGCAATCATCGCAACTTGAAGAATCATCGATGGACGGTCACGAAGGATGTCGACGAGGGAGAGCGGGAGAGTAGTACGCCCGTAAGCGCGACAAAGACCAAGACAATGAGTCTCAGAGACAACAGTCGCGGGCCAGCGACTCGGACAAGTACCGAGACGAGCAAGAGATGCATGACGACAACAGGGCGGTGCGCAGGTCATCAGCGGTGCGGATACCCGTGCGGTTTACGAGTTGGTTCATTGGGTTCGTTGTCTTCATCAATAGCCAAGTACTGACAGACTTGAATGAATGCAGAATACCAGCCGCCGATAGCGCACCTAGCGCATCCTCATGGATCGCCCAACACATCGACGTGAATGACACAGAAGCGGGTCGGATTTTCTTCTCATGTTGTGGTGAGGGACGAAGGTGCGTGTTTATTCTCGGTACATGTTTTGGGGGTTATCTCTACACGCCGTTTCGATTGGGTTGTTTCCCGTCCCTCCCTGTCCCGTTCTCCGTTGCTGCCCCCTGCATTCTTTGTGAAACTGCCCGCCTCTTCATTTCCATGCCAAGAAGCTACCGCCAACGCCCTCTTTTTCTTGCCCTCCCCATTACCCTCCCTCTCCTTACTCACGCCTCCCACAGATAATCTACCACCCTCAAGCGACTCAGCGCTTCTTCGGCGCCCGCGCGCGGCGTTGGATGAAGTAGTGAAGGACGAGGTACGTTCTCTTGCTCTTTTGTCTGTCTGATTTCTGTGCGGGGAGGAGCGTTTCTGAGTTCCGGGAGGGGGGAGCCGCATGTCATCGCGCGGGAGGAAGTGAAGCGGGGAGGGGCGAGAACGAGGAGTGCGGTGCTCCGACGCGCGATCCTCGTTCGTTCTGCTGTACGCTGGCGCTGGGCTTTGCGTGCCGTGGACTTGGAGAGCGGGGGTAAGGATGGAACGGGGGCCAGGAGCAGGAGCGGGCTGAGGACTCGCTCCTCCTGCACGCGAGTTCCCTTCGCGGGCTTTTGCCGCGGGGCGGGCCTCCCCTCCTCCCCCTCTTCCTCGCGAATACTTCCCTTTGCTTTCTCCCATTTTCTTCCTTCCCCCCCTCCTTCCTCGCCAATCAAGCGCTGACTGACCCGTCTTACAGCCCGGCCAACGAGGCGCGCACACTG
Source organism: Mycena sp. CBHHK59/15 (assembly GCA_029204085.1). Lineage (NCBI taxonomy): Eukaryota > Fungi > Basidiomycota > Agaricomycetes > Agaricales > Mycenaceae > Mycena > Mycena sp. CBHHK59/15. The sequence goes on along the minus strand of JARGXW010001392.1, from coordinate 13,268 downwards.
GGTGCGTCTTCACCCTCTTCCTTGTCTTTCCTCTCCTCGACTTGCAAGAAGCTTAAGGGGAGGGGGTTAGGCGCCCATTAAGCGCCCGCCGCACCCATCCTTCACTGGGATGTATCGTCCCTCGGGGTGTGCGGAGGGGGTGTGCGTACGTCTAGCCCCGGAGTTCCAGCTTAGGGTGCATGCGCGGCGCGTGATGGTGCGGGCACTGTAGTAGATCCAGGTCTTCCTAGGCTGCTACGCGTACCCGGGATGAAGTGAGTGCATGCGCATGGCTATGTGGATGACCCTGCGCGTGTTGTGGAGGCGCAGCTATAGGGAGAGTTAGTTGGGTGCGCGCGATGTCGATGGGTCTGCGTGGTCGGCAGGTGTAGATGTGGCGCACGTGTAGAGGGCCGCAGGATGTCTGGCCAGGCACTGCGAGTGGGAGGTGCGCGCGCGACGGTGCCTGTGCGGGTGCGCGATGTGGATGTCTCCGCACGCGGCGAGACATCCGTGTGGGTGTCTTCGCGGGTGGGGAGCGGTGCCGGCGCTGGGCTGGTAGAAGTATGCGCTCGCACACTTCATTTTATGTGTATGCGCGCGCGCACGCCTGCCTCCGTCGCCGCGCGTTACGAGGCCCGCGCTGCATCGACGCGTGTGTACGCGATGCGGACTCGACGGGTGGTGGCGCTGCGATGTGGACTCGGCGGTTGTGGGCGCGCGGAAGGCTCTGCGAGCGGAGGTCTGCGGCTGCGCGCGGTGTGCGACGACGTGGGTGTCTTCGCGCTTGTGAAGCCCGCGCTGGATCCACACGGGTGCGGGTGGATGTGCGCGGAGGTGTATGGGAGGTGCGCGCGCGTGCACGTTCGCTCCCGGGATCTTACTCCTCTCTCTTTACCTTCTTTCTCCCTTTCCTTCCTTCCTCGTTATTCCCTTTCCCCCCTCCTTCGCGAATAGGTTGCTGACCCGTCTCACAGTTGCGCAAGCTCCTCAAGGGGTGTGGACGGCACACCGGCGATGGGTGGGTGAGTGGGTGCTCCCTCTCTTCCCTCCCTTCCCTGTCTTCGAATTGCAAGAGGCGAGGGAAGCGGATGGTTAGGCGCCCATTAAGCGCCCGCTGCATCCGAATATTCATTCTTCGCTGGTGCATTGTATGTGACGGTGGGCTGCGCGGCGGCGGCGGCGGGTGGGGGTGGCGGGTGCACGTGCGCGTGGGCGTGCGGCGTTGGTCTCTGCCCTGATTTCCAGGGTGGAGTACATGCGCGGCGCATGATGAATGTGCGAACACTATAGTACACCAAGTATTACTTGGGCGCTCCGCGCATCTGGGATGCAGAACACCGTCGCTGTCGTGTCGTGTGCTGTGGCCGCGCAGCTGGACGAATGTATGCGTTGGGGGGCGGAGTGGATTAACGTCGGGCGCGCGCCAGATGGGTCCGCGTGGTCGATGTGATGTCGGCAGGTGTGCGTCGTACGGCGAAGATGGCGGGGCTAGGAGCTTGCGATTAGGGAGGGCGCAGATGCGGATGGACGGGGGTTGCGCGCGCGTTGGGAGGAAGTGCGCACCCTGAGCTGTGGTGAAGAACGAGTCTAGAGATGGAGATGCGCGAGGCGCGTGGCGATGTATTCGTGTGGATGGCTTTGCGTGTGGTGGAGCGGCCTTCCGTCGGCGTGCGTTGTGTGAAGACCGCGGTGGGCCCGCGTATGAATGTACGCGGACGGATTCGCGAGCGCGCGAGGGAAATCGGAAAGCGGGAGGTGTGCGTGCGTGCGTGCGATGGAATGGAATGGGAGGTCTCGGCGCGCGACGAGATCTCCCTGTGGATATCTGCGCGGCTGGTGGAAGTATGTATGCACTTGCACATTTCTTTATGGTATGCACACATCCTCCCTCCCTCCGTCGCCGCGCCTTGTGAAGCTCGGTGGATCTAGGCGTGTGTGGGGGAGTGCGATGCGATGCGGGCTCGGCTCGGTGGCGGGCTTGCGAGGCAGACGCGGCTGTGGGTGCGCGTGGAGGCTCTGCGATCGGCCGGTATGGCGTGAACGAGCGCGGGTGCAGGCCCAGATGCCAGTTGGAGTGCGCGCAGACCGTCGATCCTTGCATTCCCCAGGTGCGGCGCGTGCGAGATTTGTACTTGTGGATGTGATGCCGACCTGCGCGCGTGCGACGCGGGTGCATCCCGCTCCTTGCTCCTTGTGTGCATGTCGAGAAGTGCTGGTGCTGCGCGGGTCGACGTGTCCGCTGATGTGGGTGCTGCGGGATGGATGTCTCGGTGCGCGAGGGATGTAAGTGGTCTGGAGATGGAGGTGAAGCGGCGTTTACAAGCTTCTTGTTCGATCTTTGCTCCTCGCGAGCAAGCCTTGGCTTTGCCTCCGAGTTCTCTGTATTTTGCCCCAAGTTTGGGGCCTGGGGTCTCCATGGGGCTAGTTCTTTCTGCAGGAACTGCTGCGATCGGGGCCGTCGTTGTTTGGCTCAATGTAAGCTTGTGATCTCAATATTGTGTTTCTTTCTCCTTCCCTGAGTTTAATTTGAGTCCGTAGGCACGTGGATCCAGCCGTTAGGTGGTCGATCATTCATCCTGTGCTCAGCATGTCCCAATTGTTAATCTTAATCATTTATAACATTTTGGCAGATTTTGTGCCGTACGCTGAGCGCTGAGTACTAGTGGAAGATGTACTATTTATTTATTTTTTATTTGAAACCGTCAACAACCCATAAGTTGTACTTCTATTATAACATTGACCTTTGCGACTGCTCGAGTACGGTTTGGCGCTGACGACAGTCTCCTGTAAACTGCCAGGTGAGTACGATGCCTCTTCAAGATCATTCTGGAAATAACGAAATATCGTCGGTCACGAAAATAATGTTTATCCAAAGCTTGCAAGACCAGAGGAACTCTAAATACTTAGAGCCAATGGATGCATTTAAAATTCTCTTAGCAAAAGGTCAGTGACCAGGACAAGAACAAATTTGTCTGACTAGCTGCCTTAGCTCAGTTGCAATGATCCACCGGGCCTCCTCGCAACAGGAGTCTTGTAACGTTATTCAAGAACTTACGGCAAGCCCGGCTTTGTTGCATACATCACCATTTGTGCTGTTCATACCTGTGCAGTGTGCGCGTAAAAGTGGACATCGGTTGAATAAGAAATTTAAACGAGGCGAGGAAGAGCAGACTCACCGGAATAAATTCGAACCCCCACTGTTCCATGTTGAACCCAGATTGCCAGCCACGAGTATTGGAGAAGATCGAGAGCCGCTGGCCGTATTCGGTACACCACGCCCGATACTGACCCTGTTTATTCCCCGGTGAACTTGGTGAGCTAGAAATGAGTTGAACCAGACCAGACGAACAGAAGATAAATTGGCTGGTGATGTTCTCAGTACTGATCTGTTGATCTGCGTATTTGTGCCCGAATAAAGCCTGACTGGCAAAATGCCTGCATGCTGGCAAAGAAGGGGGGAAAATATTTGGAGAGGAAAAAATGCGTCAAGACGTATTCATCATGCAGATGCGGGGAGTCAACCCCGAACTGCGAGCCACTAATCCCTAGAAACAACGAGCAAGAAGGCTCGCTGTGTTCCATACACCAACACCCGATCATTTGCCTTGTTAATCCCTGTGTGAAGTTGGGTAGTGAAGTCCATTATCCAAAGAATAATTGATGGAGGAGAGTCCCGGATAATTAGTGATGTTCTGGCTTTGGCCTCAGGCCAAAAAGCCATGGCTTTCTGGCTTTGGTACCAGGGCCAAAGCCAGGCCAAAACCCTGGCCTGGGTTGGCTCTTGGCCTGGCCTGAGATTTCGTCGGGCCAAAGCCAGAAATCGCCCCAAATACCCGCCAAAAGCCATGGCTTTCTGGCTTTCAGGCCAAAGCCAGAGCTTGGCTTCGCTTGGCTTCTGGCCTGGCCACCAATTTTGGAAGCCAAAGCCAGACGAAGCCAGGCCAAAGCCATGGCTTTCCGGCCAAGCCAAGGCCAGAACATCACTACGGATAATAAATTACACTATTCCATCGCTGAACCAAGGGGGAATAACCATGATTTGATTGAGTGACGGGATAGAAAAAAGTCAACCTTGTGACACAGCTGATATTCTTACCTCGGTTGAAACAGAGTAGGGGTGCTCAATTCTTAGCCCATCCGCCCGTCCCGAGTATATACAAAGCACCTACATTACATAGATTCGGGAACCCGGTACATTCAAATCAAACACGGTAGATCCCATCAATGTGCCGCTCTTTGAATCAAAGGCGGCACTTGCCATTTGGGAATGTACCGTGTGTCGGTAAAGCCTCCTTTTGGACTCCAGGGGACACGTGTGAGACCCGTTTTCCTTCTCTTCTCTTCTCACACCACTCCCACGGCGGACAATCAACTGTCACTTGCGGTCCGAGTTGATGCGGTCATCGAACGGTCAGCTGAACTGTCATTTGTTTAAATCCGGCTCCTTTCCCCTTTAGTCCACCTACCGGAGTTTTCCGCGGCCACGACTCAGCCTCGCGTTTTAGCGGCATTTTCTTTTAGATACAGATTGCGACAAAAAAAAAAATCACCCGCTTTGTCGATTTGCCCGCATTGTCCAAGAAATAAATGTATAATTAGCTGGAATATAAATAATTGAAAGGAATATTATTACAATAGGGACACTTTAGGACATAAGGGCCAAGCGGAAGCTTTGGCGAAAAGCCATGTGGAACACAAACATACACGTAGATACAAGTGGGCGACAGCCGGAGTAAAGTAAAGTATGTAGATCGAAAGTATGTTAGTTAGTAAGAACTTAAACGATAGCAAGAAAACAGTGTAATGACGAGTGAACGAATGCTAGGGATCTCAACGGCATGGCAGCAACGAGCAGAGCTCGCGGTGCAAATCCTCGAATCCGGGAGGCACCGGTAGGAAATCACTGAGGGTTGCTGGTTATCAAAGACATCGTTCAGCGGGCCAAGGGGACGGTGTACCGACGGACACGAGTTTGGCTGAGGCGTGCGAGAACGGCGCGGATTGTGCGGTCCATGGCGCGTAACCTGCCGATCTTCGCCAGAGAGAAAAACTCTTGGTGCTTGATGCAGCAGAGGGCCCCGAGACAAGCACGGACGATGTGCAGCATGCCCATGGCAATATAGGTGTTATGGATGGCAGCTTCTGCATGCTCATCAGTACCGCCTAATCACAATGAGAAAGACTTACCGGCTAAGATACGTTCATCTGCCTTGTACGCGCAAAGCCAGATGATAGTATCGTTTCCCCCCTCAAATTTCCTGTATCCTCCCCGATGTACAGCCCAGTCCCCCATGTGGCCTGTCTTTACTTCGGCACCCTCGAGCAATTGTGTCGTGTTGAGGTTGCCAGCAAGGTTTGAGCGTAACCCTGGTTATTTTCAAGAGGTGAGATGATCCCCTCTGTTCATCGCCTCCTATTTTTTCTAAAATAAATCTCTTTAGATACCTAAAGAAATGCCGATCCAGTACTACAATCCTGACTGGTTCAACAATCAACCTCCCCAGGCTCGGGCCAAAATTGCGGCCAAACTCCTTGTCGTTTTCCCTCCCGACTCCCATGACTTCTTTTCCCGCTGTGGCGACAACACCTTATCTGTTGATGAATTGACCGAGAAGTACGGTGAAACGGTCTTCGCTGCCTATGATCTTGATTTTGGGAAGGCTGATACTTGCGCATCTACCGAGAGTTTTGATGGTGCTGATGATGAAGGCAAAGGGGACAATATTGGCAGTGAGGACAGTGATGAAGAAAGCGAATTGTCTGATGTCGGCAGTGTAGCCTCTTTCATCGCTGAAGACAGCACCCCGGTCAGTGAGGAAGATGACTCCATGTCCGGCAACGAGGACGCTAGTTCAGGGGTTGATAACATGTACGAGGAGGACGCGGCTTCGGGGCACAAGGAGGACAGCGATCAGGATGGCACTTGGGATGGCCAGGCGGAATTTGCCGCAGCGTACGACGTTAGTATGGGTGGCCTCGAGGACGAGATCTTCGGCAATGGCTACGACTCCGATGTCTAATTTTTTCTTGATGCGCCACAATACCTATTTGATTTCTTACATTTATTTATTTTCCTGTGGCTAAGTAGAGTTTTGTAGCTAACCGTTCGTTATTCATTTATTTTTGGGCAATGCGGGCAAATCGACAAGGCGGTCGAAAAGAGTTTTTTTTTGCCGCAATCTGTATCTAAAAGGAAATGCCACCAAAACACGAGGCTGAGTCGTGGCCGCGGAAAACTCCGGTAGGTGGACTAAAGGGGAAAGGAGCCAGATTTAAACAAATGACAGTTCAGGTGGCCGTTCGATGACCACATCAACTCGGACCACAAGTGACAGTTGATTGTCCGCCGTGTCCTCACCTCAGCGCGCCGCCGTACGCTTCTTTTATTCATGCTGCAAATACAAGTTCTAATGACGTTTCAGACGCACCTGTGCAACTCGCCCGCCCGGGTCGAACAATTCTTTGACCCCTAGTACTTCTCTTAGATCCCTGCTGCTTTGTATATACTCGTGGTGCAGAATGCGAAAATGTCGAAAGTCGCGCCAGTGATGCGGAGCTTCTATTTTTAGTACTTCCGATCAAATTTCCGATGAGCCTTCCGATCGGACGTCCGTTTAACTTTCCGATCGGATGCTTCCGTGCTCGGAACTGAGCGGCGCTCATCAGCGCCAAGTTCAATGCACGGGCATTGTTCGATAAAAACGGGAGCAGCGTCGTGCTGCGTCACTCCTGGCCAGTGCCGTCACGACCCACGCGGCCGCGCTATGCGAGACTTTTTCTTTTCTTTTTCGTATTCTGCAGGTGCTCATATATCCTGACCGTACATCACTCCAATGATCTTCCGCAAACGCGACAGATTGGCCATTCCGGCGGGCGTTGAGAGGGTCGCCCTCGATCCGCTAGGCCTAAACCTGTAATGTGGAGCAACGAAAATGCCCTGAGCTGGAGAGCAATGAAGACTACTGCGTTTATTACAAACCTGAACCCTGATCTCCTCGCCAACGTGACGATGGCTCGCTTGGTCGGTGTCGATCCAAACAGACCCGGCAGGCGGCCTTTGTGGACGTCATCTTGGTAAAGAGGCGTGAGTGGCCTGGGGAGTATGTACAACAACGATCGATGGCACGAATTTCTTGAGCAGGAAGAGCATTTCAGTGTGTTGTACGTCCCAGTCCGTCAAATAAAATCACAGGACAGCCAATTATAATCTTAGCCGACAACCCTACTGTCTTGTACGGTACGTCTGAACTTCTTCCTGGCTGCGTCTTGTCTGAATATTTGGCCTCAGAGAAGCGTACCCGAATGATTGAGCGCCTGAGAGCGATCGGTTTGTCCGAAATTTAGCCAATTTCCTTGGGCTTCGCTCATACATTCTATATTTCTCAATCGCAGCTTCAGTCGATGTCGTGCGCTGACGGGACTTCCGCGTTCGCCGTCGTCGTCTAAAGCGTTCAAGTCAAAAATGGTCGATGGGGTATTTGAATTGACAGGTTTAAACGTTGCCACAATTATGTATTTATTTCGACACACGCTTCACGAACCGTAAAATGTGCCCCCCAAACAGCTCCGGGTCCTCCCAAAACGGAATGTGCCCAATGCCCTCCAAGACGACGACCTCCCAGTCGGTAAACAGCGGCTTCATATCCACGGCAACCGCGTCGCACGGAATAAGTAAATCTTCGGAGCCGTAGATGAGGAACATGGGCAATCCCACCGCTGCGGTCTTTTTGAGCGGTGTGGCGTCTTGTTTGCGTGTCATGACGAAGCCCATAGTCGACGGGGGGAGAAAAGATGTAGCGCCGACCCAGCCCAGCATATCCGCAAATGGGACCTCCCGTCCGGGCGCAACGAAGGCTTCGCAGAAGTCAATGCGAGACTGGAGGACGACCCCGGGATCAGAGGACATCATTCCCATCGCGAATTTCGCTCCGTCCTGTTGTTTGCTGGACGGAATCGACGGGGTGTAGTCCATGTATGGGTGGGGGGCAATCCACATTGCTGCTGCGATAGGCAGGGGGACTATGTGCGCGCAAATGTCTGCCAAGATTGTACCTGAGGGAATGTTAGCTGTTATTTTGTCCACGCGTGCGATGGCCGTACCGCCGAGACTCCTGTAATTCGTGTTAGCAAGTCAGCCCAAGATGTAATATTTCCGTATTCGACTTGCCAGCCGACGTAGATGGGATTATTGAGCTCGAACCCGTCGACAACGGCTTGAAAGTCCTCTGCGTAATGGACCGATTCGTAATCCTCTGCCTTCTGTGGCTTTCCGCTTCGCCCATGCCCTCGCGTGTCGTATCTGACCTGAATTAAATTCAACTCCAAACGTCACAGCAAATTTAAAAAGCACGCACCATGAACAGATTTTTCGTCAACGCCTCGAGTTTAAACAGGGGATCAAATGCAGTCGCGGTGCAGGTGAATCCGTGCACAAAGATGACGTGCGGCTTCGTCGGGTCTCCAGTAGCCTCGGCCAGGATCTCTGTCCCATCCTTTGATATGAGGTGTTTGCTCGTTAAAGGGTGCATTGTGCGTATCGGTAGTGCGCGCTCGGAACCCGCCTTTAAAGATACTGGGTGCAAACTTCCCACACCGGGCGCTGTGCCGAAACGCGTTTGATGACACTGCAATCAGGGTACATTCTTACTATTGCGGTTCAAGTTGAATGATAACTCCGAACGACGGTCCCGAGCCCGTTCCCTCCTTCAGTTGCGCTTTCGGTCCCACGACGCAGTCGCGGTCAGAACTTGTTGGCTTGCTTAGAACCATGAAAATTGACCCAGCATTCCGATTTACCCACGCAAGCTGCAGAACTTGATGGGGGTGAGGTCGGTCCCCCGGATTAGTCCGAACGGCGGGTTACCGAGACAGGGTGTGAAGCACAGAAGCATCTCTCCTAGTATCAGTGCGGATCAAACCATGCCCTCGCTAACCAACATAACCCCAGCGAGGTCGACGTTCTCAGCGACTAAATTTGGCTGAGAGGAACCGTTCGATGGATATTCAAGGACTGCATATACTGGGATTTCGTACGCTCGCTGCCAAGCACAAGTTCAGCCTCCAAAATCATGAATCAGACATTTGTTCGTTAAGATGCTGTGATGTTCCATGCGTAAGATGCGGCGTCCGCGAACTTGCGGCACCATCCTCATTCAATCCCTCAGGCTCCATGACAGGTCATGGTTGAGCTTTGCAACTCCATAGAGTCTATTGCGACAGCGCTGCGGGACGACTGCGCACATCTTCTGGCCCAAGTTGAGGCGCGCCGCTTGTGATATCCGGGCAGAGTTTGCTCAGAAATACGGCGTTTTGTCTGAAGCATGATGCCAAGCGCCGATCCCACGCCGTTTTTTCGGTAGGTAGGTAGGTAGCATTACGCGGCACAGTCCGAAAAACGAGCCACGGGCTCCATCGACCGTTAAAACCCACATATTATGTCATAGTCACTCCATAAGACACCATAAGTTCTGCGCTCGACGGGCGCGTTGAGCGAGGGTTTAAATAGCTCACTAATCTGTGGTTGACACCCCAGTTCGACATGCCGGCTTTTACCCATCTTCTGGCTCTGCTTTCGGCTTTCGGTGTCATCACCACGCACGCCGCGACGGACCTGGATAAGAAAGTCGACCCTTGTGCAATAATTGGCGGCAAGAAATGGGTCGCTCCCTCCGAAGTGCGGGCGTGTTATTCGTCTGTCAAGGTCGATCCCACTATTAAAAGCAATGTAAACGAGTCTTGTGCCATCGCCCATTCAATACTAATGTTCTGCTAGATTCTCGACGTCGTCAGCAAGACACTGGCCTTTCACACTTCGGTGAACTATCAGATTACAGCACCAGAGCCGTTCTCCCAATTCGTACACGAAGATCTCCTCAAAGATCTTGCGCGTATTTCCAAGTCCGAGTACGCATCCGATTACGACCTTCATATCGACTTGTCCCGTACACTCAAGAGATTGAACGATGGACACTGCGTCTGGGTCAACTCATGCTATGTGCGCCATTTACTAATTGGTTTATTCTTGTTCTGATATCTCATCAAGGATTGTGAGGACACATTTCAATTCCTCTGTTGAAAAATCGTGGTTCAAATCTACTGATAGCTTTGTTCCTCAACTTTTTACCACTCCCTCTGGCATTGCTCACGGAGGAGGATGGTTCCCAAAACGTCCACATTGTTCCTGAGGCCTTCCAGGTTGCTTCAGCCGAATTTCCAGACGAGATCTCCGTGTGGCAAGACGCTCTCCCTGGGTCATTGAAAGGAAAACTCGAATCGGTAGGACAATTTCCCGGAACCCTTGGATCTTAACCAAATTTTCACGAGCTCTCCGGTGCCAAAGTGTTGCTCATCAACGGCAGACCACCGTTTGAAGCCGTCAACGCAAATGCCCTGATTACTGGCACGTTTCAGGCTCTCGGGACACGCCAAAACTCGTATGTACGATGGCTTTCAGTCTGCACTAGGCTTATTTTCGTCAATTATTCCTAGATTCTTTTCAAGTTATGCGTACTCGACCACGAATTTCGCCTATAGCATGGGCGACTTCGCCCAACAGTCGCTACCCCTAGACGATTCAGTCGATCTTGTGATCCAGCGGGTGAACCAAACCAAGCCCGACAAGATAACGGTCAGTGAATAGCTCTGTAGGTTTTCTTTTGCCCACTCACGAACACCAGATTGCTTACCGGTCGAGGATCAATCCCGACACTGTGCCCTTCAATAGTTCTGCGACCTACAGAGCCAATAACTGCGTTGCGGTCGATGGAACCAACGGCGTAGATCTTCACACCCTGTCCGTGGGATCCTCCACTGCGGACAAGTTTCGACAGGCACCTGTACCTTCTTCTTCAAAGCACCGAGTCAACGCGATCCTGGACACTGCTCCGTTGTCAGATCTTGCCCTCCCGCCGGGTTTGCAGCCCTCCGCTCCGACTCTCAATGGCAGCTTCGGCGGCGGCGCATTTTATTTGCAGAAGGACGGCAAAACCGGTGTTTTGGCATTGGTACGAGGTTCAAGCGATGCTTGGTCCCGCGGGGTTTCTTACCTAGAGTTAGGGCTCCTTCAGTGGCGATGATTTCGACGTGATGGAAAGCGGTCTTCTGCAGGGGCTTCTGACTTTGAAAGAACTGGGGGCGACTCAATTAATCATCGATGTGGTGAGTTATGCCAAGCACGCTAAATTGCGGGACACACTCACCGATTCTTTCAGACCAATAACGGTGGCGGGTTTATTTGTGTGGGGGATGTAAGTTGAAACCACCTGGTATTCGTTCTGACCTACAGCACCTCTTTCAGTGGCTTCATCGCATCGTATGTGACATTGCACCGAAGGATAAATTACGATCCTGAATTTCGAAAATGTAGATCATCGGACCCACGAGTACCACCGTTCCACAAGCCGGTTTGATATTTGTGTTTCATTTAACGGCTCATTCTAAATGAGTTCGTAGGTCTGGACACAAAAGCAAGAGACGGTCCTTTGGCGCGCCGAATTGTGCAGCAACTTGTCGAAAATAACCAGGATCCTGTGAACCAAAACTTGCTATACAATCCCCTGAACTGGAATGACGCGAACGGCGTACAATTTGCCGCTACTGACAATTGGTAGGTCCCGGTTTCGTCTCCTCCGTGTGCAATTTCTGAGTTGCCAAGGTTGCTCCCCCCCGTGAATGTTCAAGTCAACGGTCATGCAGATGCATTCAGTCAAAGGTTAATTTGAATCCTTGCACATGCCCCTCTGCACTCACCTCCTCGGATCTAGACTAGGCCACGAATGCCAGCCCCGTGGCCTACCCAGTGGCTTTGATTTTACTCCACCAGACTTTGCCCTATTCAACGCTTCGAAAGTGGTCATCGTTTCGAACGGCTGGTAAGCAATTCCGAGGTTATGTTTGGCTGCGAACTTTTCACGCGGACGGATGCGTTAGGTGTGCTAGCTCGTGCTCTACGTTCAGCGTTTGTGGCGATCTTCTTTTCCAAGTAGGTACGGAGCCTTATCTGACATGGATAGGTTGCCATGTCCAAGGAAGAGGGGGTTAAGACAGTCGTTGTGGGAGGCAAGAACGACGTCAAGCAGGAATACTGCGGTACTGTCGGAGGTTCGACGCTGCTTAACCCAGAACCTCGACCGCGTTCCCCTGACCCTTTGCCTACATTCCGACAGGTCAATCCTCGGACTTTTCCACCATCGACACGGAAATCAAGGTCAGTACAATACGGTCCCATTCAGTTTGCGTCTGCCTCCCTGACCTTCCGTGTAGACGACACAGCTGAAGAACAACTCACTTGCGCCACCTGATCTGTACGTCCCTTCCGATGCCCCGCTTTCATTCTACGAATCACGGCGTACTCCCCACCGCTTACTTCCGGGGCTAATTCTACTCACCGTTATTCTTAAATCCTCCCTTCCGTCTGGGTGGCTGATACCCGACCGTTTATGCAGGCTAGTCAACGGTGTGCAGGGCATCACCTGGCGCCTCGGGTTTGGGATCGATGACCCGGAGCAGCCCGAAGGTACGTCGCGTCCGCCGCTCCCGTAGTGCCAGCGTAGCCGACGCCAGCCCCGAAATTGTCTGGAATACAGAGTGGCAAGATCATCCCGCAGACCTCAACCTGCCGCTTACACTTGATCTGTGAGAGACGCATTTTCTTCCCATGCCGAGGCGCTTACCGCGTGCGTACGATTAGCGTCAACAACCCGGTAGCGATCTGGGAGGCGCTCGCCGCGAAGTTGCTCGCGTAGCGGAGCGGTCCGCGCTTTTTCGTGATGGGCAACTAATCAACTGCTCGTTTCGTTTTGTCTCGAAGTAGATGCATACCACATATATTCTTCACGTTAAATCGGGTTCAACTATCGATAGCTGAATGTTCGCGGGCTATCAGTGATTTAAAAATCGTGCTGCGACAGAGTTAAAAGCCGAAATATAATCCTTGAATGAGTCTCTTATAAACAGACGCTACAACGAAGATGCTCGTACCTCGCATGTTGTAATCCTTGAATTCGGATCCCGCCATGGCATTGAGGAAGATGATTGCACTCAATGAGAGTTTGGAGTTTGTCTGTAGTCTCCTGGAGCTGAGTCTCGCGCGAGAGGCGAATAGCGAGAGCTTCTTGGAGTATGATAAGCTGTGACAGCACTCCGGATGTCAAATGGGCAGTTTTGAGCTTTTCCCACGCCTCTTTGGCAAGAATTTCATCTTTGATACGACGCAGATCCGTGGCACTTATGCATAGTCTGATGCACGAAAGTGCAATCAGGTTTTCCTCGAGGTAATCCTCGTAGCA
>JARGXW010001391.1:0-22912 GCA_029204085.1 Mycena sp. CBHHK59/15 | reverse complement strand
CATCTCGGCACCATGCACGATGCTTAACACCTTGCACTGGACAATATTGAGCATTTCTCCCAGACAGAAGACTCGACCTTGCGCAGGCCGCATCTGAGGACGGCAGAATCATAGGCTTTGCAGACGGCGCAAACCAAATCTCGAGGAGCTTTTCTGGACCTTCAAAGGAGATGTCATGGTGAAAAAATTCAAGTCGGATCACATGCTGTAACTTGAAGACTAGGATACGCTTGCTCAAGACCACCACCTCTCCGAGTCTCTCTTTTCTTTTCTCTGCCAGTCGCCATGATGGTTAGACGCTTCTTCGCTAGAATGCCTCTTCTTCGTTCTCCGGCCATTCTTCCTACATTCCGGCCACTCGGACCAAGTCAACTGCCTCTCACCCATTCTCCCCGCTCCACCAACTCGCGCCTCTTCAGCCACTTTCCTGCCCGTCTCACAGCATCACCTCCACCACCCGACTCGACTCTTTACCTCCGGACGCTACCAGATACCAGCGTCTGAAACCACCTGTTCAAGTCGTATGGATGGTATGCCTCGGCGTCTACATCGTCTTGTCCGTCCTCGATTTCGGGGTGGCGTTCGGGCTCATAAATATCATCGGCGCCGAGTACGTCTCCGCGTGTCGGCGTCCGCCAAAGAGTTTGCACTCGGAATGGTCCGCACCAAACCGCCTGAACCGGGTCTGGATGAGCTGGATGCGGCTCCAGTGGACGGCGGCCAAGAAGGCTTATATGCCATGCTGCTGTTGCGTATACAGTGCATAAGACACTGTTTCTTCCCGTGCGTGTCGGCCTGACAGCAGGCCTGACGCCGAGCCTTGTGGATGGCTGAGACGACGCGGGTGGGCGGGCGGTGCGGGAACTGTCCGAGCTGCGACGCACATGCGAGAAAGACTGAGGGGCGGGAAGACCAGAGCACCGCGCGGGGATTAACGAACATCAATGAATGGATACCAAAAGTGCACGGTCCATTGCAGTCCTCATATTATTACACATCACAGTTTAATATTCAACAGGGAGTCAATCAAGCGCTCGCGTGGTTGGGGCAGCTCCTTCGCCTTCCTCCGACTCTGAGCATAACCAGCGGTCAGCGTGTGGAATAGACGAAGGACCCGGTGAGGAGACACGCCTTTCATATGCCACTCTTCTCCAATTCCTCGCGTGGGGGCGCTGAGCTATAGCGTTGGCGAGTTGGTCCTTGGCTGCATGAGCGGCGAACACGGCGTGTGAAGGAGACTGACCTCGAGCTGGGACCTCTGTAGCTTCTCCTTTGCAGTACGAGGGAAGGGGCGAGGCCCTTGTCCTCTGTTGGGAGTGAGCGGTCCCCGCGCAAGACGATGGACTAGACTCGCCTTTGAGGATGTTGCGCTCAATGAGGGTTGCTTTTCAGGCCTATGTGCGAGCTTGTCCTCGAGCTGCTGAGCGGTCTGTTGATCCAAGGAGGACTGGCGAGGGTGTGCGGGCGAGTAGCTGTAGAGGATGAGGCGGAGATTGGAGTGCAAGGAGACGGCGTACACATTGAATGATGGTGGTTACAGAACAAGAATGGTAGCAACGTAGGTAGTACAGGGTCGGTCATGTCACGCACTATGGGCGCGATCGAGGCGTGTCCGACGACATGTCCCATTGTACGCCCGTCGCGGTTGCTCGTCGTCGCTGCTACCGTGTATAATTACACTGCAATGTATACCCATTAACGCGGGGTCGTCATTTGTCCTAGTTGAGTTTGCATTGCCCAGCCAAACAGACAACAACCATTATGCTTAGGACAACCACAAGAATTGCCCGCCAACCACTCGTTGTCCTCCAGGGCAGGCCCTCGTCATCGGCCGCCCACTCCCACGACGACACGGTGTACCCCAAGGAAGGTGCGCACGCTGATCTTTTGCAACTATCTTTCCTTGACCCGATCGTCTATCAGGATTTGGAGCCCCCATCTGGCGCAAGACACTTCTCTGCATTGTCGGCGGCACCCTTTTTACGAAGCGTTGGGAGCACCGCTCGAAGGCGACAAGGCGTGGATGCCCTCGACGGATGACGCTTCAGCTGAGAGTTGGGTCGATGTCGCAGCCAGGCGGGCTTCCAGGGAGGTGGTACTTTTGGAGCAGAGACAGCCTCAAGACAACTACGCGGCCACCTATTTATCGTCGTCGGAACCCAGAGTCAGTGCGATCCGTGGTGCGGGGTGTGGAGACTGACTGGATCACAGAGATTTCACAATGTATCGCCGTTTGCGAACGGGTTGGGATGCATGTGCAATGGAGCACCCCGCCGCCCTTTGAGTTGCCACTAGACCTGCCTGACCTGAGTAAACTGGGTAAACGAGAAAAGTGATAGACTAGTGTTAACTTCTGTTAAGTAATAATAGAATCTTATAAGTACTCAACTCGGAAGTAACACCTTCTGCCTAGTAACACTGTGACTCCAGTGCACGTGTTGACATGTTTGAACTTTGATTGCTCGACTTTTGCCGTCCGCTCGTTCACCCGCGCTGCGATGGTGCTGCCTCTCCTTTTCACCGTCCTCCTCTCCCCGTGGCTGACGCCTCCCTCCCCATCGTCGACTTTGACAGGATGGGCAAGGTCGCCTCGCTGGCGCGTTTGCAGGCCTTGACCTCTTCCAAAACGCGACCGTGTCCTTCGATCCATCCACATCTACCCTCTTCTCCCGCGCCTCCAATGGATCTCTCAACCGCCTCGCCTCGTCCAACAGCGGAGGTCGCATAGTCGCCGGCTGTGCCCTCAGCGATGTCTTCTATCTCGGCGGGTCGTTCTCGTCCATAGGAAACACCCCTGCGACCAACATCGCATCGTATACCCCGTCTTCGGGTGCATTCGCAGCGCTTGGATCGGGTGGTCCGAATGGCGAGATTGACGCCCTCTTTTGCGACACCAAGAACAGTAAGCTTTGGGTCGGAGGTAGCTTCACCTCTCCTGGGACATCAGTTGCCATCTGGGATTCCAAAGCTTCTTCATGGTCCGCGGCACCCTTCAAGGGCTTGGCTGGTGCGGAGGGAAGAGTCCTGTCCATCACATCCAACTCTTCCGACGCCAGTCTGTTCTTTGCCGGCTCCTTCACCACTTCCTTCGTCGGAAACGGATCCGCGGCTCTCAATGGCACAAACAATCCCAATGTACCATTTTCCGCGGGAGCCACACCATTTTCTTCCTCTCTTGTCCCTGTCCCCATCGGAGCCTCGTCTATACGCTCGCCGTCCTCCACCGATACCGGCTTCACCAATATATCCAAGATTCTCTGCCCAGCAGGAGCGGATGGCGCGGGAAACAGTTGGTTTGGAGCCGACGGGACCACCCCGTCGTCACGATCCGCACGTTCAGCTCCATGATAGTTAGCGGGGTCCGTTCTTGGAAATACGTTCCAGCCAAACCACGGCACCACTGGATTCATGTGCGTAATCCTTTATATTGTTCTTTTTTGTTTGTTTATGATCTCTCCCTCCTAGTGTCACGACCATTCCGGACAACGCTGTCCAGACCCTGACATTCGTAGATCCAACCACGAACCAGAATAAAACTTGTTCTGACCCTTGCCCCCTTCTCACCGATTCGTCCCTTCTCTACCAGGACTTCCTGTTCAGCGGCCCGAATCAATAACAGGTGTCCAAATACAACTCACCGAGTTCACTGGAGCGGGCCCCGGTCTTCACATCCTGCAACTGCTGTCTTCCGGTGCCTTCGCATCTGCACTCGACTCCGAAAACAGCGCTTCTTGCTTTGCACCAAACCCCTCCAATACCAGTCGCACTGGTGATTGGGTAGAGAAAGTTGCCAACACCAACATCCCCGGACCGTTCAGACTGTGTTGATATCTACAGTCGACGTGGGAACGTCTGCAGATGCTGGACCCAGCTTCACGTGGGTTCCGTACGTGTCAGCGTCCGGAGACTACACCATCAATATGCTCGTCCCTGGCTGCACTAACTTCCAGGATTGTGCTTTGCGCACCTCCGTACAAATCACCGTTTTCCCGGGTAAGAATCTGCAACCGTGGGTAAAGACGATATCGCAGCAGAACACTGCGGATGCATCGACTCTCATCTACAACGGCCCAATCTGCCTACGTCCCCGGACTTCGTGACTACGATATCCATGACATTGGCAGATAACCTGGCTGGCCAAGGGCAGGGAGGGAAATTCGAACTGGTTGCAGATAGGGTCCAGTTGGTGCTCAATTCCGTGAATGCGACCACTTCGGGCTCTGCGAACAGTTCCTCCACAGCGTCAGGAAGTACTCGGCAGGGGTTTGGTTTTTTTGAGTGGCCGCTGAGCTCTACGGCCAACATTGACGGAACCCAGACACTTGCGAACTCGACAGAAACCGCTCTCGACGCCGTTGGGCTCGATCTATTCAGCGCAATTGGAGGAAGTTCGTCACTGACGTCGTCATCAACTACGGCTGTCGTTGCAGTTGCCCACCATCCTTCAGTCATCTTTCTGGGAGGCAACTTCACGCTGTCTTCGGGAACTGCCTCCAAATCCGCCAATGTCGTGTCGTTCAAGGACGGAGCCTTGGTTACACTGACAGGGAACGGCCTCAATGGTCCCGTTACGTCGTTCGCCTTGGATGGCGATACTCTCTTTGTCGGCGGATCTTTCACTGACACGTCGTCTTCCATCAATGGGAACCTGCGCGGTATTGCATCGTACAACGTGCAGACAAACCAATGGGCAGCTCTTGACGGCGGCGTGAATGGGGACGTTTCTAGTCTGAGCATGGTTGATGGGCAACTGCAGGTCGCGGGCAAGTTCACTGAGTTGCTCACTTCTTCAGGCGCCTCGGGTTTTGCTGCTGCCGGATTTGCAACGTGGAACGTCGGCACGGGTGCGTGGGTCAACAGTGGTGGATTTGTTGTCGGAGGCATGACAATGGTAGTTAACGGAACCTCGAAGGTTCGCAGTTCGTTGCAGGCAACGTCGACGTGTCTCAGAGGTTCGGCGCTTCAGGAATGGTCCTGCTTCAGAACAGCGGTAGCGATGTGCCCGCCGTTACGCCACTTGGCGTTGCGCTTGAAGCGGATGTGACATCGGTACAAACCAGACCTCCGCATCTACATCGCGCGGAGGTCGCATCCTATCCCCCTGCTGCTGCATGGATCTCTCGTGTCAAATCCCTCCAGTTCTTTTCCAGACAGAGTTCAACCCTCGCGCCTCTACCTTCCCCGCTTCCTGCTCCTGCCCCGGCTGTTTGGCCGGTGCTTTCTGGACCAACAGCTCGTCGTCCGTCGAGGTTGCTGTAATTGGTGGCAACTTCTCTTTCTTCCTCTCGGGCTCTTCCTCCACGGAGCGCAAGGTGGCCCTCTATAATCCAGATGCCGCCACCAGTACAGCGTTGCAAGGGGCACAAGTGAACGGAACGGTGCGATCCCTCTTGGTCGTCGGAAATCTTCTCTACGTCGGCGGCGAGTTCACGATCACAGGGTTCAATGTTAACGGATTCGCAGTGTATGATCTTTCCGCGCAGCAATGGACGTTTCTAGCATTCAACCCCTGCAGGGTAGTTCTGGCTCAAGCGTCGTCGTTCGTTCAATCACCACGTCGACATCCAAGTCGAATACCATCATCGTCGCTGGGTCGTTCGCACAAGCAGGATCACTGCGCTGCCAAGCTGTTTGTAGCCTGGACACGAGCTCCAAGCAGTGGAACGCTCTCGGGAGTGGAATTCAGGGTGAAGTAGCTTCAGTTGCGTACGCAGGGGTGAGTTGTCCCATCGATCGGTGTGTGTAAAATTCATTCGTACTTGACAGAGCAACCAGGAACAGCTCATTGCATCAGGCTCTATCGCTCTGTCTGACAACACTGCTGCAAATGTAGCGCAATTCACGTTCTCCAATACGACGTGGTCACCTGTGGGATCTGGCTCAGATCTACCCGGTCCTGTCACCGCCGTCGAGGTCAATGCCGGCAACGCGAGTAGTATCTTCGCAGCAGGAAGGTGAAAATCATCTCGTCACATCTTTTGGGCTGTGCTCATGCAGACTCAGATCCACCGATGCATCGTCGGCTTTCCTGGCCTTCTGGAATGGTGCTGCATGGACGATACTCGGTGAAGCGATCCATTTTAAATGGCGCTCTTGTTTTTTCTAACTTGTATGCGCAGGCTCTACGCTAGAAAGCAACACAACTGTTGCGCAACTTACCATGGTTCCCCTGCAAGACACACACGCGGCCAATGGTGTGATCGAATCTGACAGGATGCTCATGGTTTCCGGATCTCTGGTCGACTCCTCTTTCGGCAACGCGTCCTCTGCTTTATTCGACGGGCAGAGTTTCTTCCCCTACATTGTTTCCACATCATCCACCGGCTCTTTAGGCACTGTCTCGTCGTTGTTCCGCTCTTTCTCGAGTTTCAGCTTTACTCAGCGACGTAAGCTTGGTCCTCGTTGTACCAATTTTCTCTCTAAAAATTATACAGGATTCCTGGCTACCGGAGTCGTCATCCTCATTTCGATCGCCATCGCCGCCGGAGTTGTATTCCTTTTAGCCCTAATCGGAATTCTCTGGACGCTGTTCTCACGTCGGGATGATAAGCTGAATAAATTTGACGCTGCGGAAGATGACGACGACGATTCTACGCACCACCGCCCGTCATCTCTTCTGGAGCATATCAATGCTGCAACAAGAACGACGATCCTGGGTACCAGTCCTTTCGGCAATCTCAATGCTGGCAAGGAGGACAAGCACCTCCGATCACCAACTCCGGACCAAGATCCTTTCGCGCCTGACGCTAGTAATTACATGCGTGCAGAGACGCCTTCCGACGCCGTTGGAGGCATCATGACTGAGGAAATGAGCCGACCAGCCCAGGCACGATATCTTTTGATGGCACTGGGACGGCGAGCTCCCTATTTCTGCCGGTTCCGCTGTAGAGGTTTTAGATGACCGGGATCCTGCGTATGTTCTGCTCTCCTTTATATGCTACGTCGTGCTGACACCGTTTTCCAAGATGGTGGTATGCCCGTGATGTAAAAACTGGGCGGGAGGGCGTGGTTCCTGCGGCGTATTTATTCTGATTCTCGAAGCTTTTCGTTTCTATTTCTCGTTTGCGTATCGCACTGCATGCCCCATATACCTCGTCATACCTTTAATATCTCATATTTAGCAAAGAACACGACCACTTATGATCGATAACTAAGTATGTGAAATTGTATGTCTCCGTACAGAATGCAAATCACTGCAAAAAATCACCGCAAAAAACGTCAGCAACCAAGAAACGAATTCCAAATGAGAGATACACACCTGCAGTACTGAAAGCGGAAAACAAGATGAGTTGAAAAGGAATGTAGGCAAGTTGAACAACACTCACAAGGATCCCTGAAGTGTTTTTGTGAGTTGTGGATGAAAGCAACCCTAGTCTTGAAATCTTCGCGGCGCTTTTGATCTCTAAATTCTCTAACATGGCGGCCAGCTTCTCTAGCCTCACCACGGTTCCGCGCCTTGACGACATCTGTCCCGGAACCATAGGCCCCGAAGCCGCCCTTTCGGGGGACAAGAGCCGAGTTTCTGTCGGCGAGCAAGCGGCGAACGAGAGCGGCGCCGGACTCTGGATCCTCCTGCTTCCCACGTCTTGACCGGGGAAAGTTTGGGGATAGAAGCGCCGCAGGTTACGGTGGCCTATGCGCGCGCCGGAGGGCAGGACGAGCTCCAGATTCGAGTCACCATAGGTGATTGGATTTTCGGGAAGGTCGTCATCTGAATCATCGGAGTCCTCCTCCTCGTCTACAACCTCGTCCACCGGCTCTTCATCATCATCGTCATCCAGGTCCTCCCATTCCTCCTCTACGCTGGCGGACTTCGCCTTCTTGTGCTTCTTTGTTTCAGCTGGGTACGAGCTGGTGAAGTCATAAAAGTCGGAGATCTCGAGGCGGTCGTCCTCCGAGTCGTACGCAATTTTGCAATGACTCTTGTCGAGCATGTGCTTCCGCGTAGCTTCTAGAGTCCTGAACTCTTCCCTTTACCGTTGCAGTAGATGCAAACGTTCCCCACGGCAATCTTCTCTCCAGGTACGCTATCAGGCCTTGTATATCGATCAGGTACTCTGCATCCGGGATGAAAAACGAATGGGCGCTGGACATGTGGGTGAGGTTGTCTTCCAGGAATGACGTTTCGTGGGGACAGAAGAGACTGTATTCGGCGAGAGACGCGCGCGCGCGGCGCAATCTTTTCGTCAATAGTCTGGTTCATCTCGTCGTCCGAAGCCTCGCCGTCTACGATCAGGGAGACCTTGGGCTGCGACTCCGCGACCACCTCCGGCTTCTTTCCTTTTGGCTGCACGGGCCGTGTTAAGCTCTCCGCGGTTCTGAGCTCTGCTTCCTTGTGCTTCTTCGAATTGATGTGCGAGCGATACGCGTTTCAGTCGTATATGTTTTACTAAGAATACAGTCAGGCTCAGAACCAGTGCACAAGACGCAGGGCGCACTTGCAGGCCTCGCAATAGGACCCTTGGGCAGACGACATGACCGCGGTCTCGGTCCTGCGGTCGAGCACCTTTTGGTTGAACACGGCTACGCTCACGGGGGGAGGGACGCCACCCGACGCTTCATGTTATATCTATGGTGGTCGGACCGGTAGTGTGTTCCTGTAAGGCGGTTACGAACAACCTGCGACTGGCAGAGACAGGGACAGACTTTGGGCCTCTGCGGAATGGAATGCGATGGAGCATGAGAGACAGGTGAAGACGTCGACGGAGGCCATGGTGGTAAATAAAAGTGAAAAGTGATGACGGTGTTTGGCTACAGAGTGCAGACTAAACGAGAGGAGTGAATAATACGGTTGTGTCGTCAATCCATCTGCTGTCCGACTCGACCGTCAGCCAGCGACGACACCGAATCCTCGTCCTGCCCATCGCATCTCGCACCAAGTACAGTGCCCCATTCCCCGACCGCTCCTTCCGCCCCAGCACCTCCACCCACTTCCTGGCCGCCCACCACAGGTTCGCGATAGTCCATGCCGTACGTGTCGCCGGAGAGATCGACGAGCCCGTCCGACGCGAGGACAAGGAATGCCTCGGTCGCCCCCAGGGAACGGACGTCGACATGCTGGACGTCGCTCACGGCGGACATGTATGGGGCGTGAGGTTGCGACCGAGAAACTCTCCGATCTTGGTGGAGAACTGGAAGCCAGGTTTCGAGTTCATGAAGACGCGGGTAGTGTAGATGGTAGGCAGCTTGAAGAGAAAGTCGCCGATAGCTGCGTGTATCGTCGATAGCTAGCGGGCGAGATGGCTGGGAAATGTACATACCTCGTGTTACAGCAATCGCGCCGAGTACCCTGTCGCGCAAGACCACTCGTCCTCCCGGGATGCTCGCTGCGGATCCGGTCGGCTTCTGACTGGTCTGCGCATTGTGGTTCGCACTCAGCACAGACGCATTCCAGCCGCCCGCGGCGTCCTTCACACCGAGAACTGCACAGTGTCAGTCACCGTCGACCGGTACACGAGAGGACGGCTGTACCGGCCTGACAGTCGCCGACGCTAGCGACCCAGATGTCGAGGGTGGGACTAATGAGCGCGACGAGGACGGTCGATCCGCGCATGCATCGCAAGACCTTTGCAGAGTTTGCGCCGCCATCGTTGATGATTGCCTGTATTTCGCCATCGGAGAGGTTGCGTATCGCATCTGGGCCACCGGGGAATAGATCGAACAGGTCCTGTTGCATCCGCTGGTCGACGCTGGCGATCGTGTCGCGCAACAGCTCAGACACTGCGGACGGCGTGAGGGGCCTGCTGCGAGTCCTGCGACGAGCGCGTCGTGCACGGCACCGGGCAAGATGTCGACCACATAGTCCACGGCGTCGTGCCCCGCGTGGCCTGGACCTGGGGTGAGCAGCGAGTAAACAAGGAGGCACGGACTTGCCGTCACAGACTGCCTGGAACTTCCAGGCGCCATTGGAGAGGTCCCAGTTGGAGACGACGAAGCGGTCCTGGTTCGCTCGTCTGGATTTGTGCAGGGCTGGAGCCAGACGACGTCGGTGGTGCCAAACGACTGCGCTTTCGCGTGGCGGGCGAGCTCGGCGGACAGCTGGGGCTCTGCGAGGACGGTGTAGGGCATGCCCCAAGCATTCTCCCTCTTGTCAGCCATGGGGAATTCCAATGAGATTTACAGTGGACGGTTTATGGGCCTGGTAGGGCCGCAAGACAATTACAACAGCTGTTCAACTATGCTTTCACGGGCCCTGTCCCAAAACGCTCTGCCCGTTTCCGTCTCCTCTCCTGCTCCTCGGGGTCCACCTCCTCGACGGGCGCAGCCCGCTTCTGCGCGCTGCCAGATCGCGCGGCTCTCGCGTTGAGCTTCTCGGGGTTCTGTCTCGGGTCAGCGGACGGATGGGCAGAGGCGGGTGATGGACGCACGTCCGGCTGTTTGGCCACGGGAGTTTTTTTGGGCTGCGGGGGGCGCGACTCGAGCAACGGGACACCGAAGCGCTCTGCACGTTTCCGCCGCTTCTCGAGCTCGGCGTCGGCGTCGGCGGAGGAGGCGGCAGGTGCGGGTTCGGCCATGGGTGCAGCAGGCGTAGGTGCAGGCGCAGGCGCAGGCGCAACTGCGGGTTTCGACGCGGGGTTGGCCGCGGGTTTGGACGCGGGCGTAGACACGGGTTTGGACGCGGGTTTGGACGCGGGTATCTGGACGCGCCTGAGCGAGTGGACACGCAGGCAGCGATGGGACTCACGGGCTGTTCTACGGGTGCGACGGGCTGGTCGACGTCCCAGTCGAGGCTGGAGGATGGTCGGCGCGGGGAGAAAAAAGGAGAGAGAGGACAGACTCTTCGGGGGGGGCGAGGAGGTCGTCCTTTGGGGCGAATTTTGCATTGTAGACGGCGGCGGCGGCTGGGCTGGCGAGGATGCGGGCGACGAGGTCTGCCTTTGTTGCCTTTTGGGGGGGCTGCTCGTGTGCCTTTGCGAGGATGTCGCGGAGGTCGACGACCTTGAGGGTCTTAAGCTTGGCCTCCATTGTGACTGTGACTGTGACGGCCTCCTCCAATGAACAACGCGAGTGATGTTTCGCCGAGCTATCAGCCCTACTACTTCCACAACGACGACCTCTTTGTCCCCAACGTCGACGAGGAGCCCCTCTACGTCAATGCAAAGCAGTACTTTCGCATCCTCAAGCGCCGTGTCGCCCGTGCACGCCTCGAGGAGCTTCACCGTCTCTCCAGGCAGCGAAAGGTACCCCTTTGCCCTGCGTTTGCCCCATACCAACCCCCCACAGCCTTATCTCCACGAGTCGCGCCACAAACACGCCATGAGGCGCCCGCGCGGCCCAGGCGGCCGCTTCCTCACCGCAGAGGAAATCGCAGCCCAGCGTTCACCCACCAGCGACGAGCCCGGCCCGTCAACCGTGCCGGACATGGACGAGGACATGGACGACGACGACCCCGACACCCTCCAGGCCGTGCCCATGCAGACAGACAGCTTCATCCACTCGGACTCGATCGCAATGATGAACCTGGCTTATCGCGATCTGCCCATGCAGCAGCAGCAGCAGCCTCAACAGCCCCCGCAGCAGCAGCAGCAGCAACAACAGCAGCAGCAGCAACAGCAACCACACCGCCACCACCACCAGCAGCCCCAGCCGCACCTCCACCAGCACCCTCCGTCCCTCTTCGCACAGCATTCACACGGCACAAACCCCATCACCCTCAGCTCCCCCTACCCAGCCCCAATGCAGATGCACCACGTTCCCCATCCCCACGCCCACGCTCGTCACCGTCACTTGACCTTTGCCCAGGAAATGTACAACTCGAGCACTGATGCGGAGATGCAGAGAAGAACGGAAGAGATGATTCAATTTGCTGCGGGTCCGTCGGGCTCTTCTTAGGCTGTATGTATGTATTCTGTAAACATGTCATAGTCCCACATCCATCGCGTCTTCTGCCTCCACCGGCTTGACCACCTGTCCATTTTTTTCCTCTGCGCGCGCCGGCCGCGCTGGCAGCGAAAACGGGCGAAACAGAACAAGCGCCTGTGTCTGCGACGTCGCGGGCAGCTGCGGTTTAAGCGCACGCGTTTTGATGTGCTGCAACAAGGGCAACGAGATGTTGACCGCATCGGGCGCGTCCGTGTCCTGTTCCTCATCAGATAGGGCGTCGAGATCGGTAATGACGATGCCTGCAGATATCGAGTTCCCAGGATGACATTTCACGAGACAAAGGCACGCACGATCGGGTTCTGGCTCATACCACGACGAAGTCTTCATGGTGATGTCGTGAATCGCGGGCGAAACGGGGCGCGGAGGCGCAGGTGCGTCAACCACGGGCGGGATGTCCGCATCCATGGCCGAGTCCAGCGTGAGGCTTGCGAATCCACGTTCAAGGGTGCCGGACCTGCGCCGCTTTAGAGCACGGCCCGGCGAGTCAGCTGCAGAGGACGAGTGTTTCCGTTTCATCGAGGGCTTGTTGAACCACGGGTGGCGAACCGGGACAGACATTGTGTTCATATACATGCAGAGAGCGGAGGTGGTACCAAAGAGTAGAAATCTCGAGAAGGAAAGCGAAACATCATGATCATGTGACCTTTTCTGTGCGCTCAAGTCTCGAGCAGTTGTAACGCAACAAAGTCTTATTCGCATACTCATAGCACATGCATAGAACATAACCTAACCACGCTTCTTCGATACACCAACTGTCTTACCGCGGCGACCTGCAACCCACATGAGACACAAGAACGCACACAGAAACGCCAAAACATACCAGTCGTCTTCGTGTGCTGACCACGCACACGCAGACCCCAGTAGTGTCGCAGACCACGGTGCGCCCGGATCTTCTTCAGCCGCTCAAGGTCATCACGCAGCTTCGAGTCGACACCATTGGACAGGATTTGCGAGTTTTTCCCGTCCACAATGTCCTTTTGTCTGTTCAAGAACCATGTTGGGATCTTGAACTGGGTGGGATTTTGGATGATCGTGACGATGCGCTCGAGCTCGTCAGAGTTCAGGTCTCCAGCACTGGTATTATGAATTTAGACGGGCACAACCCCATCGTCAGAGCACGCACCGCTTGTTGAGATCCACATCCGCCTTTTTGCAGACCAAATTGGAGTACCGGCGACCAACGCCCTTGATCTCCGTCAGAGCGTACATGATTTTCCGCTTGCCGTCCACATTGGTGTTGAGCAGTCGTAGGATGTGCTGCATATTGGATGAGATCGCTCTCCTGTGCAGCGGCAGGGAGGCATACCTGGAATTGCTGGTGGGCCTCGGGAACAACGAGAGACATGATTATGGAGGCCCTGAAAAAGTTCGTCAGCGTCATCCACAAGCACCAGAGCCATCCATCTCAGAAACACGGCGTTTACTCCGTTCAAATTGGAGGACTCGCGGGTGCGCAGGGTTCTGGTCGGAAGGTGCAGAGAAAGGGAAGCATACCGTCGATATAGGCGGCGGATTCGACTTGGCTGGCAAGCTGCTTGAGGATGTGTTGTTTGGTCTAGTTTCGGGCGCACGGAACTGCTCTAAACATGGACAAACATAACTTCACCGCCTCCTCCACATTAGGTATATACAATTTGTACTTCGTTGGGCTCATGTGCTCTATATAAACGAAGCGAGGTACTGCCTGCTCAAACGCACTGCATCATCGACCTTCTGCACATGGATGCCAACTCCTTGGGCGCTATCCTCTTTCCCGCCAGCCTGTTGAGTTCGATCAGCAACTGTATGTAAGGGCCATTCGATTTCATACCTTTCCTCCAAGCACCTCGCTAACTTGGGTTGCCCAAGCACGTGCATCTGCCCCCTTGGCCTTCAACGACGGAGGGATGTAATTGACATGCGCGACCTTGCCGCCGCCTTGGTCAGCGCTAAAGACGTAGACCGCTTTCCCCAACTTCTTCCCTTGCGAGACGACGCTTTGGAGGATCTGTTCCGGATTTGATGACCGTCAAAATAAATGACCAGAACGAATACCTTACCTTAGCATTTGCATCGACATCGAGAATTGCAATGTACGCCTCGGAGCTTTCGTTTTCCTTAAAGTGTTGAAGGATTTTGTCACCCGCCTGGGTCCTCTAGTCAGCGTTTTCGTCAAGGTGAGCGTTATGATTCCTTGCCTCTTTGTTGGCTGACGCTTCCCTTTCCTTTATCTGCTTGTCGAATGCTTTGCGGACCGTGCCCAGGCGTTCCTTCAGTTCCGACTTCTTGACAATCGAAATGTCCGCCTGTCCGAGTTCCTGAAGGCCGGGTCAACATGGAATTAAAAAGAGCAGTACATAGGTCATACCACACTGAGCGCTTTCAAACCAGAATCTTTCTGGTGGCCGGACATCGATTCAAGCTGATCCAACCTGGCGTTGAGGGCCACTGCCGCGCGTGTGACGTCTTGCGCTTCATGTCCTGTTACTGCAACGATGCGGCGAATGCCTTTCGCTATGCCAGACTCTTCTATTATGACAAAGTCCTTGATGTCCCCCGTCCTGGCGACGTGGCTTGAAGATGTCAGACAACGAATGATACCAGAAACACAATCAACTGACGTTCCACCGCAAAACTCAACACTCGTAGTACGCCATTTTGGATTCAAGATGTCCTTCGAGATCTCATCCACATCATACTCCAATACGACAACCCGGACAGGGTCGGGATATGATTCGCCAAAGACCGCCCGCAAGCCCGCAATCTTGTGGGCTGTTTGTAAATCGAGCTCTTTGCTGTAGACCTTCACGTTTTTCTTGATCCAGTCGATACTCATCGATTCGATTTTTGAGATCTCTGACAGGCTGATCTGGGCTTTATGCGAAAAGTCGAAGCGAAGTTTAGTCGGAGCAACCAAAGAACCCTTCTGGTCGATGTGGTCCCCAAGGACCTCCCGTAGGCAAAAGTTGAGAATATGTGTTGCAGTGTGATTGTTGCGCAATGGCACCTCCGGAGCTTGAGAGCTTGTGAACAACGAACTGGACAAGATGCAGAAAGGAAGCCTTCACCTCGTCATATGACGCCACCACCTCACTTCCGACCCCTAAATGACCGTATTTGAGGTGTCCGATGTGCAATACATAGCCATTGTAGATTTGAACATTGGTAACCTCGAAGTCTGCAACGCCATCGATGACGATATTCCCCGTGTCATATTCTTGGCCGCCAGATTCTGCGTAGAACTTGTTCTGTCAAGAATCATGCCAAATGAGGTGTTCTCGGGGATGTCGACAGTCGACTTTACGAAGGTCTTGTTGTAAAATATGGATTTGACGCTCGCGGTAGTGTTGCCAAGGGCTATGGGATCGAAGAACACAATTAATTTGGGCCCGAAAAGACACTTGCGTCTAGACCTGCTCACCGAATTTAGGAGAATCATCCGTTTTGGGAACGCTATCATTTTTCTCTAGCGCTGCAATGTCGTGAACATCGAGTTTAACGGCATCTGTCGTGCCTCGTTTGAGAGAGGCTTTACTGGCCTCTTTTGACCAGGCCTGAGCTGCCTCGAACTCGGCATCATTGATCCCCAACCCCAGCTCCTCAGCCATCAAACGTGTCAAATCGACTGGGAAGCCGAACGTGTCATACAATCGCCAGACGTCTTTTCCGTTGAGTTCTTGAACCCCTTGCTCTTTGGCGCGAGTCGCAAACTGGTCGAAGAGTTTTTCTCCGCGGTCAAGTGTCCGCGAAAAGGATTCTTCTTCTTCATCTAGGATCTCCTTGATCTCATCCACTCTCTTCGTAATTTCAGGGAAAATATCGCCCTGGAGAAAGGGAATTGAGCACAGCCTAGCAGAGAGGTCTATAGCACGAACGGACCGTGGTTTCAACCAGCACCGGCATGAGAGAGGAAAAGAAAGATCCGATCGTGACTCCGAGCTTCTTCCTTGCATATCGAGCACCTCTCCGCAATATACGTCGGAGGACATACCCACGACCCACGTTGTTGGGCACTCCCCCATCGCTTAATGCGAACGTCAGTGTGCGAACATGGTCAGCCACGACGCGGTAGGCCGTATCGATGCCATCAACATCGTCGTCACCGAAGCGACCTTGGTACGGTCGCATTCCGGTCAGTTCTTGGATTTTGGCGAAGATTGGAGAGAACACGTCAGTGTCGTAGTTTGAACGCTTGTCCTGAACAATGGAGACAAGACGTTCAAAGCCCATTCCGGTATCGACATGTTTCGACGGAAGCGATTTCAGGGAGCCATCGTCCTCGCGGTTAAATTGGATGAACACGTTGTTCCAGATTTCCAGCACATCTGGATCGTCTTGATTAACCAGATGAGAAGCATTTCGACCGCCTATACGATCAAAGTGGATTTCACTGGAGACAAACATGAAGGGTAAATCAGCTAGACCAACGCAAGAACCTGACGTGACTAGCCTGCATGGTCCACAAGGGCCGGTAGCACCCATCTCTAGGAGTCGGTCAGGCATGACGGCGGATCGGATATATATGCATTTACCCCAGAAATTATCTTTTGCATTGCCGGGAAGAATATGATCTTCGGGAACTCCTTGGGCGAGCCAGTACTCTTTGGCTTCAATATCAGGGTCTAATTTATTCTTGATGTCACCTTCGAAGTATGTGACATATAGACGGTCCTGGGGAGCTTGTAGACCTCAGTCAAGAGCTCCCACGAATAGGTAATGGCCTCTTTCTGTGGAGCTGGTTATTACAAGAAGAGCGGAAGAATGATGCTAAAAGACCTTGAAGTAATCACCAAACGACCAATTGCCTAACATCTCGAAGAAAGTATGATGGTACGAGTCTTTGCCAACGTCGTCAAGATCTGAGCAATGGCGATGAATTGGATAGAGTATGAGTTAACAAGGCGGACTACCGTTGTGTTTTCCTCCAGCACGTATGCACTTCTGGGAATTGAATGCACGCTTCAGCTTGGACATGTCAGAGTGGGGGTCGACCGTGCCCAGGAAGATTGCTTTATACTGTGAAAGTGTGATAGTGCTGGTAGACACAGGGAAGGAGATTGCATGCCTGATTCATTCCGGCATTGGCAAAGAGCAGTGTTGGGTCGTCGTACGGGATTGTTGGGGACGACGGAACATATGTGTGGCCTCTGGATTTGAAAAAGGTGAAGAATTCCTGGCGGACCCTTGAGGCAGACCAGTGCGAAGTGGACATGGTGGGATCCTAGGTAAACGAAGAGTTGGCATATATTATTCCATGACTCGAGAGATTCACGTGAGCACTGGGTCCTATCAATAGTATCAGATTCAAGTTCCAAGTCTCTCCTCATGCCTCGAATACCTCGTCCTCTGCTCCAGCTACTCACATGCCCTCCCCGCCTTCACCCTCTATCCGCTGTTCGTACTTGCCTCACAGGCACCGTCCTAAAGAAAACCCCGATGCTGCTGTCCCGTCCACAGTTTTTGCCGGTCTTCGTACCGTCAGTGTGGTCGCCGTCGCCAATCCTCGCGTCACTCCAGCAACTTCGGTACGCCAAGTTGGGCCACGAGTACCAGCCATCCCAGCGCGTGAGGAAGCGGAGGCACGGCTTCCTCAGCCGCAAAAGATCTCCAGGAGGAAGAAAAATCATCGTTCGCCGTCGTGCCAAGGGTAGAAAGTATCTCACTCATTAAGGTGGACATGTACGCAGCATCTCTTCTCCACGTCACGTACTGACAGAATGAACAGGGACATAGTATAAGGATTGCTCAAACTATCCAAACCAACAGCATGTAGAAATTGTGCAAAAAGAAAGCGTCCGATTTCAATTGTTAAGAGCTACATCACCCAGAGCCTGACGTAATTCGGCGGTGTGAATAACCTCAAACATTTTTTTTGCACCTTCTCCTTGCTCTTCGTCTTGCTGCGGCTCGGTGCTCAACCGTGCTGGATGTAACGGGAAGGGTATTGCCAGGTGCGTAGTCGGGGCGAATGAAAGATAGGATTGAGGTGGGGAGAGGGGTGCTGACGGTGTGAATAGGAATCCACGCTCGATCGAGAGCAGAAGCTCCGAAATAGGCGTCTTGTCCAATGCAATGTCTCGCTCCAACTTGGGAGGCGTGACTGGCTCTGGACCTGCATTGGACGCCGGATTTTCTGTTATGATTATTCGTGCTTCGTTCAACTGTTCTTCAAGATCGCGTGCTTCCGATTGACTAGTTTCGTGGTCGTTTTCTGTTGTATGCCCACTATCCCCGCTCGTACCCTCCTCGGGCCCCTCGTCCGAGTTCAGGGTGTCTTGCTTGATCACAGAGCAGGGCTTACTTTCGTGTGGTGCAGGGTTTCCTGTCTGCTCAGCAGCTTTTGTGACGATGACAGTCGGTGTAACCTTGGTTGGCCGCGCCTGCTGCGCCTTGCGGGGTGCAGCTTTACCCCAGAGAGGTTTCGGCACCGCGGGAACTGGCACCCTTCGCTCGTTCGTTTTAGCGCGAGAAATCTGAGACAGAGTAGGCTGTGTTAAGCTTCGCTGTTTCGTCGGCTCTCGAGCTGTCTGTTTCACTGGTACCCTGGCCCTATCTTTAATTGGGGCAGTCCTGGGTAGCGAGGGCTTGATCGGCTCTCCATTTGCGGGTTTCGGCGCAGAGACAGGTCGGATTGCGGGGGTCGATGCCGAATTGTCGCTGCGGGAATGGGCTCGAATCATCTTTTCTTCCTCGTGTTTCGGCTGAACCTCAGATATTGGCACTCTTCGTGCGATAACTGAGGTAGCTGTGGCGGCAGGCTGACGAGCGTTGTCAGCAGGCGGCAGGCGGCGGGCCAAATGGTTCGGGATCAGGATGGGACGTCCTCGGTCAGACGTGCTGTTTACTGGAGCAGGACGGACTGCAGCAGACAGCGAGACTACGCGCTTCCGTTCGTCGACTGACGGCGGTCGGGAAGGCACAGTAACTGGACGCGGGGGTTGACTCGTTTTGGGAAGGTTTGGTGGTGGCATGTCCACCTTGGCTCGAGTCAGCGGTATACGCTCATTGACGACACCCGTAGTTGCCACGTCAGCGGCAACCGTAGGGGACGAAGCAGACCGGGCGTGAGTGTGGGGCCTCTGCGAGGAAGTGGACCGCAAGACTGACGTTGACGCAGAGAGTTGCGTGGTTTTCAGTTGCACAGGATGGTGTGGATGCGATGGTTGCAGCCGGTCGGTCACTTTATTGTGAATTTCCAGATACTTTCGGGTTGTGGGGGTGAGTGGTAGCGTAAAACTATTTTCGTCTTATAATTAGCTGGACTGGATCAGGAGAAATGAAGAAATACGTACCTTTCCCATCTGTTCGGAAGGAGTAGTTTATGGGCCTCGAAAATCTTCCGGCTGACTTTTCTGACATCTGCATTGGCATCCCTGGCAGTCGCTCGTATGATGGTTTCGACCTCTTTGGCTCGTGCGTCCTTCTCCAAGTCCGGGGGATTGAAGCAGTTCATGCATGCTAGAGTGGATTCGACAACTGTCAGCCGCAAGGATGCAGATTTGTCTGTGACGGACTGCATCAAGTACGACAGAACAGGTGGCAGATGCGTTGCTTCGATGATTGTGAGGATGCAAGTACGCGCCCGAGCCACGGTAACCTTGCTTGTACGGCTGGCCAGAACAAGCAGAACTGGGAAGAAATGAGGTAGAAGCGGCTCAAATGCCGCTCCCAAGCAAGTAGCCACTCCCCCAATGAGGTCAATCGCTACACCAGACAAGCGACTTCGCTCAGAGTTCATCGCGCTAGTTACTGGTCTAGAAATTGACCGCAGGGACACAACAATATCTGCAGGCGTCCCTGAGGCCACCTCAGTGCATAATTCGGCGAGAATGCTGAGGCTGCGAGCTATAGCGTCCCAGGTCTCCTCAGTTTCCGTGAGGGAGAGATCAGCGCGTATGGCGTCGAACCGGCGTTGAAACATAGTGCCAGGGTTTGGGATAGTCTGCGGATGTATCAGTACAGAGAAGGGGAGAAGAGAATTGGGCTACACACACCTTTTTCACCGATGGCATGGTGCAAGCTTGGGAAAGGTTCAAAAGCGCTGACCGTGAACCGTGGTCACGAGGAAGTGACGCGCGTGACTAGTCGTGTTCCACCAAATTCAACTCGGCTGCTACGTATACCATGTCCGACTTGGACGATATCTCGTATGGCCATGGCCACTCTCCTGAACACACATACTCGCAGGAAGGATCTAGAAGCGAGGACCGGAATCGACAACACCGGCACGAATCGGAAGAGGATGACGAGGAAGAAGAGGATCGCGAAGAAGAGGAGGACGACGAAGAGGAAGATGACGATGAATCGCCTCGGAAAAAGAAAAAGGCTCGTTGTGTTCCTTGTCAAGACCAACATATATAGTACGAGTATTCTAACTTCGTCCCACAGCGCCGACACAAAAAGGGCATCGCGGAGAAATTTTTCGATTTGGCCGCAGTCAGTGACGATGACGACGATGGGGACGACGACATTGATGATGACGGACCAGGTTTGTCACTTGTGCTAAGCCTATACTGCCTTGTTCACCTTTTGCATTAGATGGATTCATTGACGTCGATCCCGACGACGGCGACGACGCTTCCCGACGCCACTATGGGCTCCTCGACAATTCCCGGAAGTTTGAAGATGCTGACGACCAAAGCCCTGAGCAAATTGCCAGTGACCTCAGGAGTCGATATCGTGGTCAAAACACTGTTCGGTATTCAGGGGACATGAATGAGATCCCCAGAGGCTTCTCATGCCCTCCGTTCATGATGCCAGCTTATGGCAGGTTCGAGTCAAGGTTCGTTGCTACTCGTTGGCGTTGCTGTTCCTTATGGCACATCCTTCCTTAGGTTGGCCGAGAACGAGATCTCGTCTTTAGTTTGATGCGCAAGGCCATCGACGTCGAGTACAGTGCCCGACCTCTCCAAATTCTCTCCGCCTTCCAGCGGGATTCTCTCCCAGGCATGATATATGTTGAAGCGCGTAGCTCGCAGCAGGTCAGCCAGGCATGCAACGGTTTAGTTGGAGTCTACCTTTCGCGTGGTATTCAACTGGTTCCCATCGAAGAAATGGCCAGTCTATTGCAGATAAAGAAACAAGATCTGACTGTGACCCCCGGTAGCTGGGTACGCATCAAGCGGGGCACGTATCAGGGCGACTTAGCACAGGTAGTGGATATCACAGAGACTGGGGAGTACGTCGGCATCAAGTTCATCCCTAGAATCGACCTGAATCCACGGGATGACGGATCTTTGGACGGTCCAACTGGCAAGAAGAGAAAGAAACAAATGTCACAGGGACGGGCACGACGCGGCCGCCCCAAAGACTTTTCAACTACGAGGAAGTGGTTGGCGCATGGGGAAGGAAGAATGTTATCAAGCGGAACCAGGCGTATGTCTTCCAGAACGATACCTACAAGGACGGCTTTATTGAGAAGGATCTCAAGCTGAGCCAACTGATCCTAGAGGATGTTAACCCGACATTGGATGAGATCACACAGTTTTCCAGGCGGCAGGAAGGCGGTGAGAGCGGCGAAAATGTGGTAGATCTTTCCATTATCGCGGAGGCCTCAAGGAAAGCAGCAATCTCGGTCTTGCAGCCTGGCGACCACGTCGAAGTTTTCGAAGGGGAGCAAAGCGGTGTCCATGGAGTGGTAGAAGAAATCAATCAAGATGTTGTCACGATTACTGCGGTGGGGGTTGACTTCGACGGTCAGAAAGTGGACCTACCTGCGAGGAGTGTCAGGAAACGCTTCAAAGCGGGTGACCATGTCAAGGTGATGACTGGGCAGAATGCTGACGAGACAGGACTGGTGGTTTCTGTGTCTGACAATGTCGTCACTTTCTTGTCTGACATGTCTATGCAAGAGGTCCTCATATCTCTCATCTTATTCCTGCGCGATTGTCTGATATTCTCTTTAGGTGTCTGTCTTTTCAAAAGATCTGCGTGAAGCTGCGGAAGTTGGCTCAGGCACCAATATCGTTGGGAACTACGAGTTACATGACCTCGTTCAACTAGAGTATGTATGTTTGTTGCCATTCTCTTCTTTCCTTATACTCCGTCGCAGTCTTCAAACGGTTGGAGTCATATTCAAGACCGAACGAGATTCGTTCCGTGTCCTTGACCAAAATGGACAAGTCCGTCTTGTTCAACCGCATCAGATATCCATGCGTCGTGACTCCCACCGTGCTGTCGCGACGGACTCGGAGGGACATGAACTGCGTATCAACGATAACATGAAAGAGACCGAGGGAGAAGTACTGCGTATATATCTTTATCTTCCATTCATTTACTAATATTCTCTCAGGGTCGAAAAGGCCGCGTTCTCCATATACACCAATCCTTCTTTGCTTTCCTGCACAACCGCGACATCGTCGAAAACGGAGGAGTATTCGTAACGCGTGCACGTTCTCTAGTTTCCCTTGCACCCAAAGGAAATCTCGCGAAGCCTCCTGGTGCATCCCTCGATCTGTCCAAAATGAATCCCGCCCTTGTGTCACCGTCAGGTGGGATGGTCGGGTCGGGGAATATGGGTAGAGGTCCAAGGGACAGGCTTATTGGTGTGACTGTTATAATCGTGAAGGGTCCGTATAAAGGCTATGTGGGGGCTATCAAAGATACGAATGGGCCTATCGCGCGGGTAGAGTTGCACACAGGAAATAAGGTTGTTGCCGTGGATAAGGAGAAATTGAAGCGACGTTTGTGAGTGCTTTTCAAATGAAACTTTTTCTCGCTCAATGTTCTCGAAAACGACAGAGAGAGTGGTAAACTCGTTGAACTGGAAGGCTACTATCCCAGTGGCGGATTCGGGGGCGTGCGCGACAACAGTGCTGCCCGTCGCAACATCGTTATCCATCAGAATCTGCTACCGCTCAGAGTGCGGCTTATGCTGGTGCTGGTGCGACCGGACCCACACCGGTCTGGGGCGGCGGACGCACACCCGCTTGGGACTCTGGACGCACACCTGCGTGGAACACAACCTCAAGAACTCCCAATCCTTATGGCCAGGGAGCGGATGGGAAGACCCCCGCTTGGAATACGAGCTCTAAAACACCTAATCCATACG
>JARGXW010001390.1:0-22931 GCA_029204085.1 Mycena sp. CBHHK59/15 | reverse complement strand
TTTTCTTCCAATCTTCTTCCTCGGCCATCGGATTGAAAGAAGTTGGAACATTGTCGCCTGCGACAGATAAAATCAGCGCAGATTTTGGAAGAAAAGAAGACGAGTCAAACCTGCAATAGAGAGGTCCACTTCGCCGTCGGGAACAGCTCGGTAACGGGAATCGCAGGTAGAGCATTAGTATAATTATCGTTCGAATTGAGAATGTCGAGAAGCGGCTTCCGCGCAGTGAAATTGATACCGGTGGACAGTGTGGAACGTTCCGATTTCCAGAGAATGGTCTTTTTATGGTGCGCTTCAAGTTGTTGAGGTAGTTGTAGTAAATTCGGAGGTTGGAGTCGGTTACTGAGCGTGATTGGGCGTCCACGAGTTCG
This sequence comes from Mycena sp. CBHHK59/15, assembly GCA_029204085.1. Taxonomy (NCBI): domain Eukaryota; kingdom Fungi; phylum Basidiomycota; class Agaricomycetes; order Agaricales; family Mycenaceae; genus Mycena; species Mycena sp. CBHHK59/15. Next base: position 22,560 of record JARGXW010001390.1, on the reverse strand, counting down.
TTCCAAAATTGTGCAAGCTTGAGGAAGTCGATGTTCTTCCAGTGCTCGTGGGTGGATAAACCTTGGCACCCTTTCTGAATTTTGCGTGGTTAATATGTGCCTTGAAAGTGATGTATTCCTGGTGCGTATGCACTGGAACCACCGCCGCAAGAGTCCGCTGACGAAGTTGGAGGTAGCGGTACCGGTTTATGCACTTGGTACAGAGGCGCGTCATGACATGCACTGGTGTATCACGATGGTGAGGTAGACCAGTGATGTGTGGGCGAGGAAGTGTAGTGATTTTGAGATTTTCAGCAAGTGATTTGGCGATAGGGAGGATGCCAATGGTTTCGGAAGTGGCGATCCGAGTCGGGAGCACACGGGGAAGAGGGAAGGAGGGCTTGCAGCCGACTTCAATAGCAAGTCGACGATCTCGTCCCTGATCCAAAGTGCATAATGGCGCGATACTTTTGCCCGTGCGTTATGAAACCCGACCTGGCAAGCGTCAGAAGACTGAACAGGATCGAAAAAATGAACAGAATACCCTCATGTTTGACGCAAAATCCAGTTAATAAAATGCACTCTGCCAATTCTGGAGAAGCTCGCAGGGAGCCAAAAATGCGACGAACGACCATATGGAATCCACCCTCGAGCGAGTTCGTTCTCGCACGGTGCGGTAGACCGTTGACCCATCACGGTCCTTTCCCATTAGATAGTAAAGGGGGATACCAGGAGGATCCGAGAGGTACCCCTCTCGCGCGGTTTGAAGGAGATGTTGGACCATTTCTTTGGCTCATCTGAGAAGAAGGGCCGTTGCTTTTCTTCGTTGAGCACTGGATGTCCTGGTATGCGTTGAACAATTTATCGAGTCGCCCAATAGCACGGTGCGTTCCGGAATATAGCGCGGATACGGCGGTTAAGAGTCGAAGACTTTGCGCGCTTTAATACTCCCAGTCACCTCCGTTCTTCTTGATGACAGCTCGGACAGCACATTCGTCCGATGATCCCGGACAAAGATGGCCTCGCTGAAGTCGTGGGCAAATGCTTTGAATGCCGAATGTTTTTTTTGACAGAGGCGAGCAGTCGGTCCATGTAATGGAACGCGTCATCGAGAACACGACTGGGAAGCTTCTCCGACTGCTGCATGAGGGTAAAGGTACGCTCGATGCCTTCCATCAGTGCAGCCACGGAAGTATCCTATAATATATAATGAATCTGGATCGAAAATAACACCATGTTGCGCACCTCGTTGACGCTGTCATCAAAGAATGTATTGTTGAAAAAGCTGCTATCAATTCCAGGCATCTCGTTGTCCTGGTTAAACTGTTAAAAATGTAACACCTGGAAGCAGTGTTAAATACCGGATTGCCCTCGAACTCGGTGTCTTCATCAAAGTCAAAGTCAAAATCATCGTCATCTTGGTCTGAATCCTCGCATGCGAATGTATCCTCCATGTCCTTCTTGGTCAAATTTTCGAACTCGATGGAAGGAGAAATTGAAGGGTAAACTCTGGGATATGTTGGGAGTTGTCGGGCGGAGCGGGCACAGAAAATACATGGGAAACAATGCGAGCCGGCACTGGAGCGGTTTCGCCGCGAGAAATAAGCTGTGAGGTGCTTACAACCGCTTGTCCGCCATGCGCAAAGATCCATTCGAGTGTTGATTGTGCAATTTGTGAAGTGAGCCTGGAACTAGAACCTACGGGAGCCGTAAGAAATATCAACACAAGGAGTTGAAGAGAACCAACCTTCGAAATCTCAATGAGAGAACGTGACGCGCTCACATTAATTCGCTTTGTGAGTCCGTGCTCATCCATAATGCGTCGAGGTAGCCCGGATGGTGACCAACAATTGAGCCTTCCGCCACCGGCTTGCAAGCCTGGATGAGTGTTACACGCTGCCGTGAGTCACCGATTGGGTGGGCTGTAACGGTAACCCGAGAGAATCAAGATGACTGAGCGCAAGATAAATTTGCCACTGGCAGTCGATCTCCCGAAACAGCAAGGTATTTTGCTCCACGGGCGTTAAGGACCAAGGATACGAAAGATGGTAGGGAAATGAAAAGGACTTTCGAAGAACTAGACCCGAAAGTGCAGAAAGTGAAACTGATGGATCATCGACCACCGCTTTCAATTTGGCATATTTTCCCAAGTCGAGTATGGGCGCATTTTTTGCCTTTGCGAGTGTCGCGATTTCGGGGAGTGAGAATGCATCCGAAATTATCTGGAGGTTCTCGCGTATCGAATGTCCGATCTTGATAATTGTGGGGTTGGTGAGAATTGCCCGCAAAGAAGGAAGAATCTCGCTCCGCGAAGTCAGAGCTGCAACGTACATATCGAATCAATCAATGTACTTGAATAGAGTATGTATGTAAATCTATACCTCGAAGACGACAATCTTATCCTGCGTCCGGAGTTGGATAATCTCCAGACGAGGCGGCCCGTCTTTGCGTTGTTGTGTCTTGATTGCAAGCGCGACCAAAGAAAGCGGTGTGGTTGGAGTAACAATATCCACGAGAATATCATTTGCTTCGTCCTCAATCTCCATTGAATCAGAGACGATGGTGGTTGGGATTCCAGAACTTGGTTCAAAGGTGGGAAGGTCTGTCCACTCGGTAATCGGCTCAACGTCCTTGATCAACGAGCTGTTGATAGACTCGTGAAAGGACCGCTCCACTGAAAAACATCAGACTTTTCACCACGGAAGAATGAACTGCTCACGTTGTGGTGAATCTGTGTAAAATATCTCGGTTGGCGGATGGTTCGCATTCTTTAACCCTTCCTGAATTCTCTCGAACAATTCTTTAACAAATGCCAACGACTTGGTTTGAGTTAAGGAGTGCGCTCGGACCTCTTCGAACTCGTTAAGCAGAGTATATGCAGCGATGAAGATCTGTTCCCCCTTCAAGTCCCCATGTACTTGAGGAGCTAAAATAAAATGAGGGTCAGGCCGTCATTTACGATATTTGTAAGTTGACACTAACCTGGAATGTATGGTCCCCTGCCGCCACGGTCAATGGCAATGATGCAATAAATCGTTCGATGAAGATGCGATACGCAGAAACATTATCTGTGAAGAGTGCCTTCAGATAAGGGACAGACGGTGGAGACCCTGCATATCCTTGTGGGTCATCAAATGCAGAAAATGACTGAACGTTGGTCCGGCCATAGAAATCTGCGGCAGAAAGGTACATCAGCTCCCCGTCTGCATGATATCGGTGCTGGATCTCGGAAACTAGTTCAGAAAACGGAGCAGGACCGAAGCGTGCGGCAAATGTATTTGACATTTGCGCCATCATGAGCTTTGAAATGGCACCGCGTGCGGATATATATGCTGCATAAATGTGAGCGACTCGATAGATGTATTTGGAAAGACAGATACCTGGGAATGCCACCTGTACAAACCGCGGAAGCTGCGCAATAATATGGGGATCGGTACCCTGGTGGTTGGTTCCACATCCCGGTGAATCTTTCCGTCGGTCATCGCAAATAAACCGATTTGTGAGAAGGAAAAATCAGCTGGCATTGAACGAACTCGGCGAGCGATAGGATTGTCATTGAAGCCTTGGCGAAAAAAATAATTAAAACAGGTGTGCGACTGGAACATGGGACAGACCTTTGCGAGATAAAGGCTTACCACAAGTACACTTGAAGCGTTCAGGATGGCCGGGAAGGAAGTTCGGCAACCACACAAATATTTTGCGGTGATATACGGCAGTTGGATCAAGGCCGCGGCCAAGGGCGAAGACAGGATGCGGGGGCCTATCATAAAAATCACCCCGTTGATAACAGAGGGGTTGTCCATGAGCTTTAATTTCATCAGTGAGTCTCTTCTTCGCGTCGCTCAATTGCTTTGAGATTGCGGACTCTTGATCGCAAAATGCAGCCTCCTCTGTATCTAGATTTTCCTCGCCATTCTCCGGGGGATCTTCTATGAGACTTTCGTCGATGATGCAATCTCCTGCAGCAATATCTGCATGCTCATCGTTTTCGTCGATGTACGCCAGCTCTTCATTGAGCTGTGCAAGATCACCTACGGAAATCGGTGGTGGACGGGTGACTGTTTGTGTGTAAATTGATACTCATGCATCACATTAAAATTGAATTGAAATACCAGGAATCGTCGAAGCGGATATGGGTGCTGCCTGAGCACGCGAAGGCCCAAGAGCGGACCAAGTTGATCTCCCAGCTGAGGCAGAAGCAGTGGCGGGGTTGCCTCGAGGAACAGCAGCATGGGTGTTACGAGGAAGAAAAAATGGGGCAATGGGCCGCCGAGAGCCACTGGTATGGGAGGTGGATGCCCGAGCGCGTTCCTGTAGCAGCGGCGTAGGTGAACGGCCGAGAATTTGCAATTTTGCTTCATTAGGAGGTCTTCCCGCTCCCTCCCGAGCACCACCGTGAGTTCCTTTTGGTTTTTTAGGATCCTTTGGCTTCTTGGGGTTCCTGGGTGGACCAGTTTTGCGGTGACTTCGAGGTGCCATGAAAGCTCAGAGAGATACGCGTCGCGTTTCAAAATCACGCGTGACTTATGCCATAAGACGTGGTTACGGACCGATTCGCGGACGGATCACAACTGCGATCAGTCGCATCAATCACGGGATGTGGTACTTGGGCTTGATGCCGTCGTGATTGCTGGGACCGGCGCGGGCAAAACAATACCATTTATGATGCCCTTGCTTCTGGACCCCACGAAATTTGTACTCGTCATATCGCCGCTCAAGATTCTTCAGGAGGATCAGGTAAGTAACAGAACTGACTCAAATCTCATGCCTCTCTCAAAGTCGGAATCATCTGATTCAGGCTCAGAATATTCGAGATCCGAGTACTGGCCATTGAAAACACTGCATTCCGCCATGAGACGGCGCTTGGGATGGCGGGGGAAAGGGCGGGCTGCGGCGGACCCGGCGCACGCTGATGTTGATGGCAAGTGACTGATGTGACGGCACCCGGGGTGTTGCTATACCAAATGCCCCAGACGTTCTGGTGTGATCCGTGCGCATCTTTCCTTATCATTTATTAAAACTCCGCCGGATCAGTCCGTGGGACTGATAAGATAAAGGATCGCACTCAGAACGTCTGGGTTACCGAGACAGGACGTAGATATGAAGGGATTTATGCCTGCAATTGACTGTTTTAGGTACATCCCGACAGTAAATAAAAATCTGCTACAGTCATTTGAACTAGCTATGATATGCAATTATTTTACCCTGCACAAAGTTCTTGCAGAAGTGGCTGTAGGAAGCAGAAAACCGCGCTACCACTCGATGAGCATCTGTCGGAGTTTGAATTTAGCGGTGCGTTGCCGACCACCACAGTTTCATTCGACGCAGCAAAGTCACGTGATCACTGTATAGTACTACATGGCCTCAGGCTTGACACTGTGTAGCACTACAGGATTAACAGAGCACTATATAGCTCTACATAGGTTTGATGGAATACTATGTAGTACTACAGGTTGACCCAATTACTATGTAGTACTACAGGTCCACCCAATCACTATGTAGTGCTATAGAGTACTACAGGCCACTACAGAAACAAGTGTGCTACTACAAACTACTACAAACACTACCGGCAAAATCAGGGTTTGCTGATGCCTGGGTCCTGCTGCCACTTCCGACCCGATGTAGAAGTGTCATTGATGCGCAACAACAACCTCGATCTGTAGGCACTATGGAGCCACAGTAGGTTGAATTTCAACAAGTGTTAGGTTGATGATCACACTTCAACCTATTATCGGTTGATGGTAGGCTGATTTCGACTAACCTATATCATAGGATGGGTATCAGCCTATGTAATTCAACCTATGCATGGTTTACTTTCGCGAGGGGGCCATGGGGGACGCAATCAACCTATCCTCAGTTCAACATATATCGGGTTGATATTCATGCCTCCTACTGGAGAAGACTTACAGTGCTTCTCTCCGTGCCTTGACAGGCAAGCAACTAGCAGAAACATCGAAAACCACTGAACAGGTGATCGTTCGATGGCGCTTTCGTGATGTGCGTCCATTTCGATGTTAACGGTGCTCATGTTAACATCAAAACCGAAGCACATCTTGAGCCATTGATATTTTCACACAGAAATATGTGTGTGGGAGATGTTCCCAAGCCAATATTATGCTCTCAAAATCAGGGACATTATTCATACTCAAAGCCATTCCCCTATTTTCCTGTTCACTTCCAAAGCCAAATGAGGAATTTTCGTTTCGTTAATATTGTGAGCTGAGCTTCGATGGCACACATTCTGAGTTGACAAACAATTCATGGGATATCTGTAGATCTATCCCATCAGGTCAAACCTTGTTCATTTGACAGTCAACTGTTGCTATTCTGAAATCTTTGAAACGCCAAAGTCCAAAAAAGGAATGTCCATAGACATGCATCTGAGAGATATTCATTTAATATTAATCATGACCTAGCGAGGTAACTCAGATTGCTGGTAGCTAGATCTGAAATCGATTTCATATTTTTGGGTACTCCAACTCAATCTTGACATTGAACTAGTTTCCTGGATCCTCCCCCCCCCCCCCCCCCCCCCCTCCCCCTGCCACCTTCATCTGAATCCACATGTTGCACCTTACCCATTCCTTGATCTCCACTGATTTCAGTGCACCATTTACCTGTGCCATCGTTGCCCCACATCGTGTTGCCAGTGCTGCTGTGATGGTCGCAATCTGGTTTGGTTGTGGCCACAATGGTGATTTGGAGGTAGGAGAACACAGGAGGGATCTCGAGAATTGGTATAATTCAGCCAACGTGCACAGATGATATTATAAACATAATAGACTCACAGGAAGGGTCAGAGCACGCCCCTTGAACTTCAGCAGGAGGATCCCTGAGTGACAGGTCTTGGATGACATCGTAGACCATCTTGATCTGAGCGAGCTGGGCAGTCTTGAGCACATGTCAATACATCAAGGCCCATTGAAATCTGTGGCAACAGATGCCAGGCTAAATACTGCCACAGTAATGCTCGGTCGGAAATGCCCAATAGCACCACACAGGCCCGTGAATTTAATCCCAGGGATGATATGCAGTAGTCTGTGAATGGTCAGAGGACAGACAGATAGTCTATCGACCTTGTGCTGGAAATATAAACTGTGAAAGAAAAATTAGCCACATGAAACTAACATTGAGGAAGACTTACTCATCATATACTCGCACCCAGTCAATAGATCCCACCCGAATTTCCTCTACTTTGTCATTGCTGATTTTGAATTGCAGACATATGTTCAGGAGTCAGACAAGCTGAATGAAATGTTGGTAGTATTTTTCATGAGCAAAACAGCGGCGAAGTAAAACAGGTCCCAGGTAGAAGGTCCAGAAAGACCACATTTCCGCAGAGACCTTGGGATGATCCTTGTCAATGTTTGGGATCCAACTGCCATACACTGAGGGAATAGTATCTGCTGCCGAAGCGGTACGAGATGCAATAGCCTCCCACACAGTGTTCACCAGCTCATACTCTTCTCGACCTGCATCCAGCCATTTAAATCCGCCCATCCATAGAACACTTAGATTTTTGATGAGATTCTCCCAGATGAGGTGCATAAAGTCGGAGGGGAACAATCACAGAAAGGAGATGGAACCAAGGTAAGATAACAGTGGAACACTGCACACATCCCACGAATCCGAACTGGCTCGTTTTCGACAATGGTCATTTTACTCACAGACTCTTGCGCCAAGCCCCTTTCTATCCGACAAATCCCATGATTTTTGGGACCTTGAAATCATCGACCAAGCCCGCGACATGTCCGATTTCCGGGCGGGGCTTCGTGCGACGCCGACGGAAGATGCTTTGGTTAGCCAATTATCGAAATATTGTTAACGCCCCTTATCCGATTGTAACCAGATTCGCTACCCTTCAGGAGAGGGTTATCAAGGTAGGGAGGACGTTGATAATCCTCTGGCGGAGGCCAATTACACATCCCGGGAATCCGAACTGGCCCGTTTTCGACAATGGTCATTTTACTCACAGACTCTTGGGCCGAGCCCCCTTCTAGCCGACAAATCCCATGCTTTTTGGGACCTTGAAATCATCCACCAAGGCCGCGGCATGTCCGATTTCCGGGCGGGGCTTCGTGCGGCGCCGAAGGACGATGCTATGGTTAGCCGATTATTCAAATATTGTTAACGCCCCTTATCCGATCGTAACCAGAGTCGCTACCCTCCGGGAGAGGGTTATCATGATAGAGAGGACGTTGATAATCCTCTGTCGGAGGCCCTTTCGGATGCCCGTGACGCCAATTCCACAACCCGGGAATCCGAACTGGCCCGTTTTCGACAACGGTCATTGTACTCACAGACTCCTTCGCCAAGCCCCCCTCTAGCCCACAAATCCCATGATTTTTGGGACCTTGAAACCATCGACCAAGCCCTCGACATGTCCGATTTCCGGGCTGGGCTTTGTTCCGCGCCGACGGAGGATGCTCTGGTTAGCCAAATAATTCAATATTGTTAAGTATCTTATCCGATCCTCACCAGATTCGATTCCCGCGGCCCGAGGGTTATCATCACAGGGAGGACATTGGCAATCCTCTTGCGGAGGCCCATGATCGTACTTCAAGACTCCGGGAATCTTTGTCGTCATTGACGACCGATTCGCTCGCGACCCAAGAGATCTCTTCAGGGAGCTTTGGGTCTTCTACTTTTGGAGGCTCGTGTAGCATCGGGATCGCGCAGCAGGCCTTCAGCGGCGCCCTGCTACGGGAGTTCAAACGGGTCCCCAGCCAATTTCAGCCCCAATCCTCACTGTTCACGCGCTCCGGGTGCCATACCTCAATTAAGAGGACGATTTGCCCTCCACCATCCAAATAAGTGTTTTTAGAGCCATACAACATCCCACACAACCTTCAAATCACGACACAAGAGATGATCTCCGCAAAACATGCAAAATAATATATTATAATTACTACCGGCGGTATGGAAAGATTCTGAGGACATCATGCCCTGCGGAATTGTCATGTGATTCTGCTCATATAGTTTTCAGAAATGTACGCCGAGAATTGAGGTCAGAACAGCTGTTCTGGCTGAAATGATCAAAAACAGCTCAAAAAGGAAAAAAAAATCGGCCGCGCCCTAAGTTCCGCAAAGAGCTGTAAATGTACTCACATTTTTTGATCAGCCCCCTGCAGGTGCTTGGGGTCAATAATATTATTCGCGGCCCATCCGTACTGGTTTGGTGCTGTAATATTCCACTACTGGCCAATTCCTAGCCTCTTTGATTTGCAATGGGCCCGTCGCTAATACCCTGGTCAAATAATATTAAAACTGGTGCAGGTTATCATTGCCCTAGAGCCTAGGATTAGGCAGAGAATCCGGTGGATTTCGGGGGCCCCTACACTCTAGGGATTAATCAAACGTAGGGGGCCTAGAGTCTAGGACATTGTTGACTGCATATTGTGAGTCACGTCGATGTGCGGCACATCAAGGCCGAATGTTTAGAATGACAATTCAAACACAAATGTCTGGAACCAATTGACACTAAACAAACCTCTATGTGTTCTTGATTGGCACGTGGTCACGAGACGTCCCATACACGGCCCAGAAGGCCTCACATGTGTCTGGACGAGGATCGCATGGACCAATTCAAGGAGCAGAGCACTGCGTACTCGGACATCATTATCGATGTCCTCGAACGGCTGCGGCATAAGCCCGAGTTTACGGATTCTTCCACAGAACAAGAGATTGAACTGGAGTTGCAACGTTTTATTCAAGAAACTGTAGACAACCCGGATGCATTCTCAGAGGACCATGATGAAGAGAACGAGGCTGGTGCCGATGAAGCCACGGGTATGGGAAATGGCGGGGACATCCATGGCCTCTTCTGACTTCTGATCAACGGACTTGCAGCCGCCTAGGGGTTACCCACCACTTTTGAGGTACATGCGAACATGGTCACGAGTATTCCATTCCTAAGTAGTCGCATCGAGAGCGCGGTCTGCAAAGCAAAGTACGTCGATTCATGGTTGGGAAATAACTAATCAGTAGTTGAATAGGGCTGCCATTCCGACTGCTCCAACAATAATCGCGTTTACGGTGCACTCTGGTATAGCCAACAGAAACGTGATATCCAGTTTATCTGGGGACACGGAGACCTCCGCGATGGGCTGTCGGCACTGTTCTGAGTTTTTGACGCCTGTAATCTGGGAAATGTTAGTCTCAGACAACGTAAATGGTGCTGGACTTACATTCCATCGTGAGTTCTGAATATCGTATTTCCAAATCAACTTCCACATGTCCTTGCAGTATGCTGGCGCCAGGGGACACATCGTGAAAATACTCCTAACAATGTGTCAGCATAAATACACCATACAGAGTGCTGTACTCTTCTTACATGTCATCGCTGTCTCCGAAGACCTTGATACACACGGCCTCATTATAGGTATTCCCGACAATAAATGCGATGTGAAGACGTCCATCCTTTGGGATCCAGCTCCTGATCTCTCCAAGTTGTACCACCGGGATATCATCATCCCTCCTGCAAAACACACAGATGGAGGTTGCACCAGATATAAATTGAGCACGGTTGCGGGAGCTGGTATAAATTGATCCATCGTTCGTGTTCCATCCATTTCCAATACAGGGGTCCCAGTTTAGAGTGAGATGGCGAATCATGGGGACAGGGGAAGGCCTTCGAAATTATTTCGGGAATTTGTTCTTTTAGCCCATTCAGCGGGGCCGTCCGGGGCCGAAGTTGTCACCGACTGTAACCGTTCTCTTCAGAATGAAGAGAACAGCTAGACTGTCTCTTAAAAGTATTCCCCGAGGCTTTATTTTGCTGCCATTTGTTAACAGGGGGAGCAAAAAGGAGCACTAAAAGGGATGCAAAAGGGCCTACTGTGAACAGGTATGTGAACGGGTAAGGTGAGAGATTTGGAATATATAATATATATATACATATATAAAAGGAGGCTCTTTGAACACCAAAGGGAAGGCTTTATTTTGCTGCCATTTGTGAACAGGGGGAGCAAAAAGGAGCACTAAAAGGGATGCAAAGGGCCTACTGTGAACGGGTATGTGAACGGGTAAGGTGAGAGATTTGGAATATATAATATATATATACATATATAAAAGGAGGCTCTTTGAACACCAAAGGGAATCATTGGCAAGCTTTCCTTTTGAATAAAGGAGGCGGGGTTTCTGAGGGGAGTCGCAGCAAATGCTTGAAAGTTTATGACATGAATACCGCCTCAGATGTAGTGTTGTGGGTATGTACGAGAAACGAAAAGGAAAACGTATCTATAAGGATGCCAAGCTTCCCCGCCTGTTCTCTCCTTTTTATCTCTCGGTTTAGAGCCTTACTGTATGCGCAATTTCCTGAAAAAGGTGGCTACGTATCCAAGTATGCAGGGGGAGCTATCACATGGACTTCCAAAAAAACACCCCACTATAATTCCTTTAGTCACCAGTCGCGAAGAAACGGGCCGAGAAGAGGGGGAGAAGACAAGAGCAAAAAAGAATGAGGGAAAATAATAATGGAGCCAGCCTTATTAGGTCTCAAAGGCCCCACAGATAGTTTGCGCCGTGCAATCGCTGCACCCAGGTGCGGTGACGTGTCGTATGCTGCCAGCTTTTAGGGGGCTAGCGTGGTTCCGGCAATCTTCGGGGCCATAGTATATTCCTGCGCCGGCTTGCGCATCCTCTCTCCCATTGTTGAGTGCTGACCCGTCAGTATACACGATGATCTCCTCCTCGTCGGGCTCGGGGTCGATATGGGTATTCGGTGCAGCATGGGCACTTTTTAGACCATCGCAAAATATACGGACCGTGTCCGCCAGCGATCCTCCAGTGGTGATCTTCGGGTCGAAGAGCACTTCGTTCTCCCCAAGGGGTACTTCGGTTTCTGCGTCCACGGACTCGTAGTCCTCCGGGTGGAACCTGAGAGGGTTCCATTTATCCTGCAGAGAGTTCAGTAGCTCTCTCGCCTTTGTGTGGCAATTGTGCGGTGACCGGCAGGCATGCCCGCTACCTTTAGGTACGGGTCTTATAGCGCCTGATTTTGAGCACTCGCAGACGATCACATTTTCGTCATTTTCTTTTGCGTAAGCTTGTGTTCCGCCCGCCAAAATGGAGACGCTTTGGTCATTACAGCTGTGTCACCGCAGCCGTTTATCCGGTCCTTTGATGGTCCATTGACAAGGACTGACGTGGCGATTTTTCTTTGCTTGCTCTCCCCCATCATCCTCTTGACCATGGCCCCTTCCGCGACCTTCTGCAATATCCCGCTCTCGACGACGTTGACCCGAATCTTGAGCGATCTCTTGTGTCTCTTGATTGGGTCTTGAATTCCGGGGTCTCTACCACCGATTCAGTCATATCTGGCCGCCTTTGTCTTCCATACCACGATACCACCGGTTCCGTCTGCTCCCTCCGCGTGCATTTGTCTGTCTCTGCTGCGCTACCCTTTGATCTCGTTCTGGGTCGTGATTGGTTCCATCTTTGCTCCAGCTCTTTCAGCACTGCTTGCTTCTCCTTATCATCTGGTGTCGTCGATTTCTCGGCATCTCCCCCAGGTATGTGGCTTTCTCGCCGCATCCTGGGGTATTATAATGTTTGCAGTTCCTGTTGCCCATCCTTCCTCAAGTGCCCCCATGGGGACGGACGCCGTTGATGCACATGCACATTCACGTACGTACACTTGTTGCTATCTTTGGGCCTAGTCTGACTAACTTTGTCCCAGATTGTGGACTGGACTCGGAGGCGTCCTCGTCGAAGACTAAGATCCCCTCCGAGTCCCCCACAATATCTCTTAACATCCTTCGGGACATTTTTCTTGGTCATCATTCTACGCGCTCACGCACCTCTGTATTTCACGCCGATCTACCTGCTCTAAAAGTTGCTCTCGAGCTCCATGCTATACCCCATAATAATATGACTTTAATTGAATGCCGCCATGCTCTTCTCCATCACATCATGTCCGGCGCTTGTGCCGACTATGAGATAGATGCCGCCGCAAGCCCCCGTCCCCAACGTGCTACGTGCCGCTCAATATCGCGTGATTTCCTAAGTCCTGCAGATATATCGCAAGTTGTTCTTGACATAATTCTTGCTGCAGACCATAAGCAAATGCCGACCGAACACCTCTCACATATTGCCGCCGCTCTCAACATTTATATTCCAGGAAAGCGCAATCTACGCTTCAAAATGCGTGCCTGTATCCGCAAAATCCTGGGTTCAATATCAGGTTCTTCCGCAACAGATACTCTGTCCTCTGCATCTGTTGCCGATATTTTTCATTCTTTTGAGAGTCATCGCCGCCCTGTGCTTCTCTCAATTGCTGCCCTGCACCGAATCAATGTACCCCCCAAAGCTAACATTGAACATTTGCGTACACAGATAACCGATCACATCGCATCTGCTCAATGTGCTGAATTTTGCAAGCTGCATCCCTCGCACGACTCCTCGCTACCCGAGAATTTATCAATTCCCGACTGTACTGATGTATGCAAGGAATGGGAAGTCAACCCAATTGATCCTGATCTCCAGGTGCATATCCTGACTGCTCTCAACGGCGCCAAACTGACGATCATACCACTCCGTCGCTTACTGGATGCTCTCAAAATTCCTTATGATCGTTCACAGACTTTTCGTCACTTGCGTAAAAAACTAAGGGAGCACATCCGGTTGCTACGAAAAGGGAAGAACGCTCAACGCAGCCAAGAAGAACAAAACACCGCCCGGGTTCGTTTCAACGAGGAACTCCAGAATATTCGCTTATCTTGGCCCCAAATTGTCCCTCGGTGTTTGAAGGACAAGATCATTAACTTGTTTCGAGAAACAACCTCGTCAGAAGCTCTCGCGACATTTACGTGTGCGTCGTGCGCAGAAGCGGTTCCTCTACGGTCCCATTGCTCATTATCTCTCACCGAATTTGATGTAGATATTCTAAAGCGACCTGACTTGCGTGGAAGTGAGGAGCACCTACTTGACCGCTACAAATGGCTCCAACCCGAGTGCACTCCCCCTCCAATGCCCTATGACGAAGGACCTCTCCGCGATATTCTTGTTGATCCCGATGGTGTCGTTTTACCGTCAACTGGGGGTCCACCGCTTCTCTCCCTTTGTTCGCTTTGTCACTCTTCCTTGAAGAGGAAGAAACTACCCCCACTGTCCTTGGCGAATAAAACATTCCTTGGTCCTGTTCCAGAAGAACTCAAGAATCTCACTGTCATTGAGGAGGCAATGATTGCTCGATGTCGTTCCAAGTGCTGGATTATTCAGCTCAAGGAAGAAAACCAGGATCTTGTTCTTGCGTCAACCCAAACGGGTGTGAAAGGCCATATAGTTATATATCCTCAGCAGCTGTCAAAAATTGCCAGTATTCTTCCTCCCCCAATTGAGGAAATTACCTCGCCTGTTTGTGTTTTATTTATCGGTTCATCGCCTCCCTCCCCTGAATGGCTTCGTGAGCATGCGAAACCCTTGGCCGTGAATGCTGATCGTGTACGGAAGGCTCTTGAATGGCTTAAAACCCATAACCCGCTTTACAAGGACATCCAGCTCAATGAAGAATGTCTCCAGCACCTTGAAGTTAACCCTGTCCTTCCCTTCACGATCGAGCATATTCAACCAAGTGCTGCACATGAAGCTGCCACGTCTCGGTACGATTCAACCCCGGCCCTGACCGCTCTATGCCGCCGCCCGAATCTGATCAAGACCCCATTCCCTTCCAAAATGTTGTCATTGCCGATGTAAACTGCCACGCCTCATCGAACGAACTTCGTGCCGCTGCCTTGCGCCATGTCAAAAAAAACGGGGGAGGATATATTCAGATTCCGCATGATAAAGGTCCCGAGAACGAATTTCGAAAAGACAGTCTTTTATTTCCCATGATCTACCCTACACTTTTCCCATACGGAATCGGCGGCCCAGATGATCATAAACGTTCTGTGCCTATTTCTCTGAAACGTCATGTGAAGCATCTATTTAACCTCGCGGATCCAAGATTTCAAGAGCACCCATCGTTTCTATTCACAGCATTCAATATTCTCCAACGCCGCGAGATGCTGTTACACACTTCGTTAAAGGTGAAGCGGGTGAATTTTGCGTCTGTAGCTGCTCAGTTCGCTTCACTATCTCCCGAAGTTGTGCAGAGAGTCTCTGAGCGTGTTTCCAATGGAGGTGTTCCTTCTCCCCAGGATGAGGAGGAGCGCAAGGTCTTAAATCTCTTGAAACAGGTTAATGCTGTCACATCCAATGTTCCAGGTTCCTCTGCTGCGCGTGTGGCAATGCGAAATGAAATTCGGGCGTTGATGATTGAGAAAGGTTTACCCAGCTTCTACATTACAATCAATCCTGCCGACGTTTACAACCCTGTCGTGAAGTTTCTAGCTGGTTCCGAGATCGATGTTGATGACCTACTGCCCAGCGATGTGCCTAAATATTGGGATCAGTCTGTGCTTGTTGCCAAGAACCCAATTGTTGCTGCCAGGTTTTTTAATGTGTACATGAAAGCCTTCATTTCAGCACTCCTGGGGTATGATCCCGCGCAGAAAAATCTCGAAGGTGGAATTCTGGGCGTAGTTAACGCTTATTATGGCTGTGTTGAAGCGCAAGGCCGTGGCACGCTGCATTGTCATATGTTGGTCTGGGTTGAAGGTGGATTAAACCCCAACGAGATCAAGAAACGCGCCCTCAGCTCGGAAGCATCCGATGTGGATTTTTGCAAACGGCTGCTGGCATTCCTGGATGATACCATATCAAACGCAATCCCGCCGGAGCCGCAGCCCAAAGTCGATGTTCCTTCTGATAAATACCATCCTTGTTCGGTCCGGGGGGTCCATGTTCCAAATGTTGACCGAAATGATGACGACTCGGCCCCGACAAGACTAAATGTCCAGGATTCAGTGTCACCGGAAAGACAGCAAGATCTGCATAACTTAATCTCTCAGTGCCAGAGCCACGAACATTCCAAGACATGCTTCAAATATTGGAGAGGACCCCCGGAACCGAAGACTTGTCGATTTGATCTTCACGAGGATAATTTTCGTGCGGAAAGTTCATTTGACCCTGAAACAGGAGAGCTCTGCCTGAGATGTCTGGATGGTCTTGTCAACAATTTCAATAGCACAATAATCGAGGCTATACGTTGCAATATGGACATCAAATTCATCGGCTCGGGTGTACACGCCAAAGGAATACTGTATTATATTACTGACTACATCACGAAGTCGCAGCTGAAGACTCATGTTGCGTTCGCGATGCTCGAACTTGCAGTGAAGAAGCTTGGAGAGTTCAACCCGCTGCAGGACGAACTAACCATGAGGGCCAAGAAGATGCTACAGAAATGTGCCTATGCTATGATATCTCAGCAAGAACTATCTGGTCAACAGGTTGCGTCTTACCTCATGGATTTTGAGGACCATTTTACAAGTCATTCATATCGTAATCTGTATTGGACCGCATTTGAAACTTTCATAGACCGCCAGCTTCCTAGCCCGGAGTGCTATCCATCCAAAAATACATCTGCAAGCACAGATACCAGTGAAGAGCCCGAGAACCTGTGTTCTCATCCAGATGTTTCAGAAAATGATGATGAGTCCAGCAACGGAAAAAATGAAGATGAACACTCGCCAGTTGGTAGTGAACACCTTGAGGACGTAGACCAAGAAAATGACATATACTCGAATGATATTCCAGATGAGGAGCAAGAGGTGACAGTTTCGATGAACGGCAGTGGAGAACTTGTTCCCATGGGCAACCAGTTGGCAGACTACCGAAAGCGGGGTACTGAGTTAAGCAATGTATGCGTGTGGGATTTTGTCTCGAGAGTGGATACAGTCAGCAAGACTTCGGACCGACGCAAGCACGAGAAGAAGACTCAAACAGGACTTGATGAATGCACTGACGACTTCGATTTTGGCGCCGCCATTCTTGACGACGCCGCGGATGAATATGAGCCAGATGATGACACACCTGACAAGCCGGTTTTGAAAGGTGAAGACTACAAGCGCCCCCGAGTTTCACTGCAGAAAGGCCATGAGCAAGAGAAAACACATATCCTTCGGGTGAGATCTCCCAAAGATCCACTCGTACCTGTTCGATCGGACCTGGGATTCCTCGGCGTGATAAAAGTGATGCACACGCTCGGTATTGTCGTTTGATGCTTATATTTTTCAAGCCGTGGCGGCAAGCTTCTGATCTTCGAGAACATTATCAGTCCTGGGAAGAGGCTTTCCAATGCTTTACAAGGACCTGCTCTGAAACTGTAATTCAAAAGATGGAAAACATGCAAATCATGCACGAATGTAGAGATAGTCGGGATGACCATTTTGCGCAACGAAGCAACCGAGCGAGACGAGCTGTGAATTCCCGTACCCGAAGACAACGTGGGCAAGATGATTTTTCCGGAGAACAAGTGACGGAGGACATGATTTTAGAGCATCTGGAGGAGATTACGACTCGGTTTTCAATGAAGAAGGCAGCCGCCAATGAGGCTATCCTGGAATGCATCAATTATGCTGAAGAATCCGGTATGTACGATGCACACTCACAAGACGCCGGTACAGATTCTACCTCGGCTGATGGAAACGAAGCAGTGGAAGGTGTTCATTTGGTTACGGATACTTACCAAGAGGATGTTTGGGAGCAGTCATATGAGGACCGCCGTGATCAATTCAAAAGGACTGCCGCGCTCAAGGATAAATCAACTCAACCGGAATCAAACCTGCCGCACGCGCCATCATTGTTGGACGATGGCTCTGCACTCAGAAATGCGTTTTTGGAACCAGATGAGGCCCCGGAAATCAGACAGGATATCCCAGCTTTCGAGCCTGTCCATCACGTAGATATTGAAGCCCACATTCAAAAATGGACTTTGAATCGCGAACAAGCAGAAGCATTTAGGATTATTGCTCAACATAGTCTCCAGAACCAACCTGAACAGCTTCGAATGTTCCTGTCTGGCCCGGGGGGTACTGGAAAATCGCGAGTGATACATGCATTGCGGGACTTCTTCCGATTGAGGGGACAGGACCGTAGATTCCGTTTAGCTGCATATACTGGTGTTGCTGCCCGAAATATCGAGGGGATGACGCTCCATTCGGCACTGTGCATCAGTCAACGTTCGAGCAACTCAACACAAACAAAAACTCGACGTGATCTCGTTGCTATGTGGGAGGGAGTGGATTATCTGTTTGTTGACGAGGTTTCCATGGTCGGATGCGCATTCCTACTTCAAGTCAGTCAGGCTCTCACGAGGCGAAAGGAAATATCGCACCCTTCGGCGGCGTCAACGTAATTTTCGCAGGGGACTTTGCTCAGCTGCCGCCTGTTGGCGAAAAAAAACTCTATGCGATGATTAACACGCAATCAGAAAGAGCATCGGGGAAGAAGGGACAGCAGGATATTATGGGGAAACTCTTGTGGTTATCAGTCAAGACAGTGGTGGTCCTAAAGAGGGTTGAACGAGTCCGCCGAAAACGGAATGAGCACACCGGGGAGCTTGAACACGATGAAGAGGCAGAAGAATTTGTTGCCCTCCTCGCACGTCTTCGAGAGGGAAGGTGTACAGACGACGACTTCGAGACACTGAACTCCAGATTGGTAACACATGCTCGCCCTGAATGGTCAGATGCACGCTTTCGGAACGTTCCTATAATTGTGTCCAACAACGAGCTCAAGGATGCATTGAACATCAAAGCTGCCAATGCCTACGCAACAAGGACGGGAAATGATTTGGATTGGTATTACGCACACAGAAAGACGGGGGAAGGCCCCATAGAATGACTCGCTCGATGTTCCTCATGTCGCACCCCTCATTTGCGTCAGCTGAGTCGTTGCACAACAGTTAAATTCACGCACCATTCCCACAGCATCAGTGCAGAATAGAATTCGAATTTCTCCCTTACGGAGACGCTCCTCTAGATGCCGTTTCTGAGCTTGTCCGATTTTTGCGTGGTAGAAGGCGATGCAATCCTCGGGAATGTTCTCATCTCGAGCCCATCTTCGAAGCGAGTCGCAGGCATCTTCGCATGTCAGACGCTGGTTGCAATACACTAGCGTGACCGGAATGTCAGCTGGTTTCGATGCCGTGGAGTCGATGAGAAATCGCAAGTCTGCCTTGGATTCTTCCGGGTGTTTCATGGCTCGACATGAGAGGGCAACATTTGGGCGCGCATTGGTAAGTGCGATGTAAGTTGCACTTTGAGACAGTCCCAGCTTGCTCCGTACATCATCCAGAATGTGAGGAGGCAGTGTCGCGGAGGCAACCACAAAGGGCACGTTCGAAGGTATGCGCCCGCGGAGAAGGCCAAGATCTGCGTAGTCGGGACGAAAACTTCCTCCCCAGAGGCTGATACAATGTGCTTCATCGATACACACACAGCGTAGCCTGCTTGTGAAAGCAGGCTTCGATAGGGTGGATTTCCGAAATGCGAGAGATGTAGTGATCTCGGGGGAGACAATGACCTGGCGAAACTTCCCCGACACAATGTCCTGTGAGGGATCAGAGATGCGAGCAACAAATTTAATAAGGAAGAGTTTCGTACTGCGTACACCTGTTCCGCCCCAACCTGTGCCAGAGTCTCACCACAAACAGCAACCGTCGGGATCTTTGACGATTGAGCCTGCGATATTTTATCAGATGGAATCGGGCTAGTTCTTGAGAGCGTCATACCTGGTCTATCATTAAAGCACTGAGTGGCGACACAATCATCGCAATATCTGTTGCCTCCAGAAGCAAGGGCAGTGTGAAGCATAGGGTTTTTCCGCAGCCTGTACCAACATCGATAATGACATCTTCGCCTTTCAACACTGCAGCAGCAACCTCTAGCTGGAAACGAAACGGTTTTGCGCGGAGGATTTCTTCGGCGCGTGCAACAAGGAGATCAATGTTGATCTCCTCTAGTTTGTATTTTCGAACAGGTTTATGTATGCGAGGAGGTCCAGATTGTGTTGCAGAGGGTTTCTGCACCTTGGATTGTGCAGGCATAGCAGGGAGACGGAGCAAGTGCGATAATCGCGATACAAGATAGGGGTGATGGCGCTGATCGGGCTACGGACCGTCGGCGGTAAGTCTTAATATGGTATAGTCGGAGTTTCAAATTGCCATCTATCAAACTACGGCTAAGTGCCACCAGCCGTTATTGTACACAATACTTTGCTTGCTCGTCATTGTGCACGTACGATAACGGGTGGACACGAGCCTAGCAGGGGGTATTAAATTATAATCATTGTAGCAGAATTTTTAATTACTGTCTGTGTATGCCCTAAATTGTGTTTCTGGAGTATAAAAGACCATATAACTCCTCAGCAGAGAAGGTTATCCAAAATCCACAACAGGGGGGGGGGGGGGGGGGGATTGATTGTACTCGCGTGGTCCAAATGTCTGAACAACGAGTTTACGGAAGGTATACATGTGGTACTGTATGGGTGGTTATCCTCACAGAAATCCAACAAGATCCCAACCGAACACAAACCGATTCCAGGGGGTCGTTCACACAAGACGCTGACAGACTGGGACTGGCTGGCCCTTGAACGCATCGACAACGACACCCATCGCAGTGAGCCTCGATACGGCAGCAGCCATAGCGCGGATATAGATGGTGATGTCCTTGGAAGGATCATGCCGAACGGCGTTGAGCTCCGCACGAGCAACAACACGGTTGGTCATGTTCGACTTCTCGAAGTGACCCTTGAGTGCTTTCCAAGCCTCAGTAGCAGAGACCTGGTCTTCGACTAGATGCTGAAAGTCATCGCTGACCTTTCCATACACGTGGCTTAGAAGGAATTCCTGTTGCAGATTCAATTCCTAAGGCCTGCACACTCATATTAAGTTTTTTTTTAGGGGATTCGCAGAAGTATCAAGTAAAGCAAATAATTGAAGGTGTGTAGACTCGCGACCAGTTCATTTCCAGCACTGATCACGGGGGCGAGAAGATCAGTGCTGTGAAACGACTGAAATATCATGTCATCATTTTGGCTGATGGCGCCACTCGTGATTTTGGACTTGTAAATTTCAACCCCTCCCCTGCCCTCCTGTACTTTCAGAACGGAGGAGCTCAAGGCCCAGGTCATATAGAGAAAGTTGCTTCATTTTTCATTTTGAATTGATGGAGCACCACTTATTTTTGGGCAAAATCCGAAACAAGTTGGTCTCAGTCAACTCAGAATTGAAAACCGTCCATCTTTGACTACACAACTTTTTACACTTTTTCTGAAGGTATGAGAGGTCGAAAATCGTAAGTCCGAAACCTCGTTTGGCGGCATCAGCCAAAATCGCAGCATGATATCCCAGCCGCCGTGATAAGCGCAGCCACGTGCTTGGCGAACGCGGTCGGTCACGAGCCTAGAAGGTATGTACTTCAAGTTAAGATTAAATACACATCACAATACGTGGTGTACAACACAAAAAAATCACAAGGACCTATGCATGCTACCCCACCTGCACAGGCGGGGCGGGAACACAGGCCGGGGTATATTGGTGCGTGAAAGACGGGGGCGGGGCGGGGCGTCCACTGCACGCAACACAACCTGCGAGCGTGCCGGTGTAATGAACAGTTCGATGGTGGATGTCCGCGGTATGCACAAGAACCGCCAACATGATGATGGGCCCGCCGAACCTTTCTCAGTCTGTTAGTACCACAACTCGAGAGCCCACTGCGACACACCTTTACCCCTGCGTCACGCTCAGTCTCCGCGTGCTTCGCATCGACGGCAACGATGCCAATCCGGTGGTTTGGTGGGCTATTAGCCTCGCGCAATGGTGGTGGGACGGAAGAAAGAGGGATTGGAATCATGTCACAGTGTTTGCCGACTGCCGCCAAGGCTCGGTCGATTCTCAAATGGCAGGTGCCGCCTTTGATATCATGCACGGCACATCGGCGGAAATGTGCCGGCCTTGATCTAAATGTGCCGGGTTCCCGAATGTACTTGCAGTCCGAGCTTTGTATATCCTCGGCACGATGAGCTCTCTGTCAACCTTGCTGCTCAACAAAAACTGAAGCGGGCCGCAACCCTGTATTCTTGTCCTCTGCTCCTTCTCATCAAGGCATTGAACTCGTTCACAGGAACAGGACCCAATCTTGGTTTGGGAGCAATTCCGAATGGAACCCGATGTTGCAGAGCTCGCCGACTTTGCAATTCTGCTTCTCAGAATCGTCGTAAATCAGGGAGGTAATGAGCGCGACTTCTCTGATTGGAAGATTAAAAGAACCCGTCTCCGAAACCGGCTGAGCTTTGCCAAAACTGGGGATATGTCGAAGGTGTGCCCTCTGTTAAATCTCAGGCAATGCCGAAGCTTACGTGTCTCGAGGTTGGCGCTGACATCCGGGCATCCCACATCGCCGGGGTGGGGCTATACGACCAACGGGGAAAGCGTAAGAACCATGATGAGAGCCGGGTAGCTAAGCTCATTGCAGTGCCTCGCTACGCCGATGCACTTGAGAGCGGAGAGGAGGACTCGGATGATGACCACGGGGTGAATCCGAGGCCGCGCTCTGTTCTGGTCAATTCCGCGTGCGCGTGGCGGAAGGTTCACTGGAAATTGATGCTCGAGGCCCGAGATCTCCCGGACGACGATGACGCGCTCAAAGATCTCGTTGCCAGGATGGGGGCTTCATCGGCGAAATGGTTTCCTCGGCC